>PVLD010006002.1:22820-105381 GCA_004027595.1 Dinomys branickii | reverse complement strand
GGTAACATTATGTAGGACAGCATCCAGAGCTAATTCCCTTCTATGTTCTCTATAATTCTGTATTTCCTCAATCGTTTTTGTATTAACAGAAGTGAAGATAACTTTATATTATACAGCATCCAGTGCAAATTCCCTACTATCTTCTCTATAATTTGGTATTTCCTTTAATGTTTTTGTGTTAACTAATGAGAAGATAACTATGTAATACAACATCCAGTGCTAATTCCCTACTATATTCTGTATAACTTCGTATTTTCTGTATTGTTTATGGCTTTTCTGGTTCATATGTCTCCATTCTTTTGTCTTTAAAATAAAATCAAAAGATAAATTTAAAAAAAAACTAGATCTATATCTGCTCTATGCTGCTTCAGTTTATAAAGAATGTTGGAACCAAAAATGCTCTAAAATCTGACCTCAAAAAATGCATGAAGTATTCTTCTTCCCAGAGCTCAGAGCTGCACAAAGGTCAGCGTGGGGTTCTCACACCTTCTCCAGCACACCATTGGACTTGGTGTCTCGAGCGTTTGATTCTGGCAACCTGGGCTCTGAGGACATGGTGACTGGGCGACACCCATGGCAGCTGAGCCCCATCTTAGGAGATGTGGCTGTGCTTTTCTTCACGGTCTCTGGGTGGCTCCTGGGGACTTGTGTTGAATACCATGGCTCTCCGTGCCATGCCTAAGGAAAGCGTGTTGCATCTCCACGCACAGGGTGGGCCCTGACTAAAAGAATGTCCTGCCCTCAGATCTGGAAGCGCCGCGCTTAGGCTGCCAGGCCTTTGGTAGATTCCTTGTCTCCTTGTTAATTTTGGTTTCCTGTTTAGAAAATACAAGGCTTTCCACTACACGTGTAAAATGTGGTTAATTATCAGTTTAGGATTTGCTGGAAGACTTTATTTTGATTTCCACAGAAGATGCATTAATCCACAAATCAGGTCAGCATGGGACTGACTGGTGCCCACCTACAGCTGCACCTGCTCCTGAGTCGCAGCAGCCCTTGGCTACATGTTGGTAGGGTCCCCAGCCTAGGTTCAGGACTGTTAACCTCTCAGCTCCAGCCCCAGATGTTATGCACTGAAGGGCACAGGACGGGCTCTGTGTTCCCATGAGATGCAAAAAGACTCTCTCCACATCTGCTTTCTTCTGGCTGCAAACTTGAGCGTGGGCAGAGGTCTCATGGTCTTCTGTTCAGACCAGACACCCAATCCTTCTGACCCACGTGCGCCCTCTGGAGAATTACTCAGGGAGAGGAGCAAAAAGCACATTTTCCCAGCCCAGAGTAGGTGCTGGGCTGACACTGCAGCCAGGTACGAACAAGCCAATCCTTAAGCATCAGCATGTTGTGCCCTCTCACCGCAGGTCACCCTCTGCCCTGGGGTGAGGGTGAGGAGCCTGCTCCCCTCTACTTGTGGGGGCTCTGGGTGACCCCTTGACTGGCTGAGAGGTACATCCCGTCTGGGCCAGGAGAGTCCTGCTTCGCTGATCCCCTCGAGGGCTACAGAGCTGAGTAGGCGTTGGTAGCTGGCACTGCCCCCACCCCCACCCCTGCGTGCTGTGTTCATCAGGCCTTCTGTGGGAGAGGAGGGGCTCATGCAGACAGCTAGCCCTTCCCTGCTGTCCCTTCAGGTGCGCTAGCCCAGGAAGCTCCAGAGGGGAAATTTCCAGCAGCTTGGCCCCTCCCTCACACTGCAACTGCTGCAGTCCCCCGGCCTGGACTGGACAGTTGTGATATTGACGGTCACAGGGAGAGAAGGATGGTGACATGGGTCTGTCACGGTCGCCCAGGGAGGCAGTGCAGGGGTGAGACGAGGTTGGCTGGGGTCAGAAGGCCTGGAGGCCGCCGCGGCCTGTCCTCCCTCCTGCTGCACACCTGCCCACGCCGTGCACAGCCCTCAGTTCCGGCAGGAAACTCAGCCAGCATCCTGCTGCCTCCGTTCCAAGCCACATCTGTGCTCCGTGTGGCGGACCTGACCAGGGCCTCTGGCAACGAGGGTCCCCCCCCATGCCCTGGGAGAGGCGGCCTCAAGCCGGGGAAGCCCTGAGGAGACCTTGAGGACAGTGCTCGCCCTTGCTGCACTCGGCCATTCCCCCGAGGGGGTGAGGGTTCTGCCGATGGCTGCGACCTGACCAGAGTCAGCAGCCTGACCCTTGGTCCCACCATCCTCACAGCCAAGTCCCCACTGTGCTGGCCCCAGCTAACCCTTCCTGTCCTCAGCGTCAGGCCCCCTGTGCCCTGGATTGACCTACTGTGGGTGCATGAAGTACCAGTGGGCAGGGCATGCATTCCTGGCAGGCCCTGTGCCCTATAGCTGTAGTTTCAGCAGGGACTGGCTAGAGCCCTTTGGCCGAGCTGTGCTTAGGCCAGGGGTGCACCAAGGGACTGAACTCCATTTATAGCATTGTTTCAGTGGGCAAGACATTCTGATACCAAACACTCCCGTTAGAGGACAGGTTTGTGCCTTCCTCCCCCATGTGGCCTGTGTGTGTTCTCCCTGGCTGCCAAGCTACCAGCCCTTGGCCTAAAGGTAGGACTTATTTAAGATAGAAGACCTTGCCAGACATGGTGATGCATGCCCATAATCCCAGCACTCAGGTGGCTGAGGCAGGAGGATCGTTGTGAGTTTAAGACCAGCCTGGGCTACAAAGTGAGCTCAGGGCCAGTCTGAACTACATAGCGAGACCCTGTCTCAAAAAGACAAAACATAAAATAAAGTAAATAAAAAAGAAGACCTACTATATGCATGTAGTGTCAGCATTCAGGAGGCTGATGTAGGAGGATCACTGTGATTTTGAGGCCAGCCTGGATTACATAGTGAGTTCAAGGCCAACCTGAAGTACATAGTAAGACCTTGTCTCAAAAAAAAAAAATAGATCTAGCCAGGGATGGTGGCACAGGCCTGTAATACCAGCACTCTTGGGGGCTGAGGCAGAAGGATTGCAAGTTCCTAATTGAGGCACTTAGAGTTTATCCAGAAAACAATTTTTTTTTTTAACGAAAGAGAAAACAGTGGGAAATGAGAGTCCTTGTCCAGAAAGCATGATGCCTGCTTTCTGCTCTGAAGATTCCAGGGTGCAGCAGCTGAGACTTTGTTTTTTGGTGGTTTTTTGTTTGTTTGTTTTGTTTTTATTTTTGTCTTTTTGAGACAGGGTCTCGCTATGCAGTTCATGCTGGCTTTGAGCTCTCTTCATAGCCCAGGCTGATCTCAAACTTGGAACAATCCTCCTGCCTCAGCCTCCTGAGTGTTAGGATTTCAAGCATGTGCCACCATGCCCTACTGGTGTATGGTTTTTGTCTGTTTTGAGATGGGGGTCTTGTTATGTTCCAGGCTGGCCTTGAGAATTCCTGGGCCTGAGCATTTCTCCTGCCTCACCTTCTAGCCCCAAAACTTTTTGAAATTGGATTCCCCGCCCCAGCCCCATTTTTCTGGAAGTGCTCCCCTGGATGGGGCAGATTTGGGAGTTCTGAAAGGAAGGTCACTGGCAGGGCGGTGGAAGACAGCCAGGACAGGACTGTCCTAAAAACACATTGCTGATAGCCTTTCAGCCAGTGTGTGAGGCGCAGATTTGGTGAGGACCGGGAGCCTTTGCCTCTGGAGAGCCCCTTTCCTGTTTCAAGCGAGCTGAAGTTGGCAACCCTGGGCATCCCTAGAATACCCAGTTCTGCCCCACCCATTGTTTAGAAATGGAGACTCCACCCAGAGCCCCACTTCAGGGGGTGGGGGGGCAGGGTGACAGTGGCCTCTCCCTCGAGGCTGGCGCAGGCCTTTGATGGGCCCCACTATTCCCAGTGCCCCTGCTAACCTCCTGGGCACACTGGCTGCAAGTCTTCTAAACTGGTCTGCATCCAGGACAGCTTCATATGAGGCCATGGCTTTTGGGTGGGAACAGACAGGGCCGTGCCAGCCAAGTGGGCAGCCAGGGGTGGGATGGTGGGTAGCCAGGGGGAGCGCTGCACCCTGCTCCAGAGACCCGTCCAGCTCACACAGGCATCTGCTCTGTCTGAACCAACTCCAGCTCGCTCAGCACTGGCCCAAGACTTGGTGGAACTGAGCAGGTTTGAGCCATGCAGCCTGGAGGGCCACCAAGGGTCATGTGAGACCAGGCCTGGTGAGTGGCAGTGGCTCTGTGACTTTGTAGAACTGAGTGCCTGACACAGGGCTGGACAGGGGGACTCAGAGTCTGACTGCTAGGAGTGACGTGCACAGGATTTCAGGCTGTACGTCAGTGACCTTCTGGCTTTGCCTGACCCCATCTGACTTCACATTTTCACCCCAGAATTCTTCTGAATTCTTCTTTGTGAGCACGTTTACAGTGTGTAGCGATCACATGTATCGCGGGAGTCGGTGCATGTACGGGACGCGTCTTAGTCCTGTGTCTCCTCCACCTCCCCGCCCTCCATCTCTTGGTTCCCTTCCCATTTGCAGAAGTTCTCTCTCCCTGGTCATTTGTTTTTTATTTTGCTCTTTATTTATGCTTTGGATTTCTCACAGCAGAGAACCAGGGCTGGGAATTGGCTCAGTGGTAGAGCTCTTGCCTTGCGTGCACAAGGCTCTGAATCTGATCCCCAGCACCACACACATAAAAAAAAGCCAACAGTAACAGCAGAGAACCGTGCCACACTTAGGCCTGTGTCTGACTTACTGCACTTTCACGGCACGGTCTCAGGTGCATCCATTTTCCTGCAGATGCCTCAAGCTTGTCCTTTGTAGCAGAGTAGGGCTCATTCATCCTAGAATTTCGAGGGTTCTTCAGAGCCTCCAGTGGGCTTTTGGCTCTGACACTCAAGCACCTCGCTGGGAAGAGGGCTGGCTGCGGGGCTGGGCTGACACCTTCCAGCTACCACTGAGGAAGGAGCTGGCCAGCATCATCCCGGACCGAGTCCTCTACTGGGGACTTCTCCCCACCCGAGCACCTCCCAGGGACGTAGTGAGGACTCACCGTGGTGCCTGCCCTGCCTTGTCTGAGGCCACCTGCTTCCCAGAGATCACAGAGAGGGGATGTCACTGGTGACCCCTCGCTGTTTGCTTTCCTCCCTCTGTGCCCAGGGGGCTCATCCTACAGTGTCCCAAAAGTGGCTCCCAGCTCCTACCCTGTTGCCTGGGAAGAAAATAAATGAATTACATGCTCATTGACAGCAGAATCTCGAGCATGGCCTGACAGCACTGTGCCCTCAGGGCCCTCAAGTGAGCACAGCGAAACAGGAAGGAGTGGGAGGTGTGCTGTTCTCACCTGGCCCCAGGTGAACCAGCCTCCTTGCCCAGGGCAGCAGGGTTGCGGCACAGGCGCTGTAGGGCAGGCTGTGGTGGCCTAAGCAGACAAAGGGTTATTTGGGTGCTTAGCTGGCCTGCTGCCGCCACCTCTGCCCCCTGAACCTGGCACTGGTCCTAAGGGACAGGCGGCTCCAAACAGCTCCACCTAAAGGACAAAGGTTAGGGCGGACTCTGCTTCCTGTGCTCTGCTGACTCCAGGCTGTGCTGTGCGTGGCCCTCTGCACAGAAACATTTGCTCAGGATAAACTTTCACTCTGTCATCGTGGAGTGTTTTTTTTGTTTGTTTGTTTCTCATTTTATCTCGAAATGAAACTGGAACAGTGATTCATCTACTTGTCCAGAAGCTATGAGCCTGTGGCTGTAGTCTGGATGTCCATCCTTCCCGGTAGTGGGAGATAAATGCTTCCTTGGCGCAGGCCCTGCGAGACAGTGGCCCGCGAGAGCCCCCAACACTGCTGGTGCTGCCGTCACCTTTTGTTTGCATTCAGCATGGGAGGGTTTGGCTTTGCCTGGTGACCTTGGGCGAGGTCCTCGATGCTCTTCACCCAGCTTGCTCGCCTGCCAGGTGTAGTCCTTCTGGCAGTGGCAGGGAGAGGATGCGGGGACACCGTGGTGTGCAGCTCAGAGGGCATTTGGAGACAGCAGCTGCTGGCTGCCTGTCATAGAAGGGGGAGTTTGGGGGCCCCTAGAGTGGAATCTCATCTTTGGGACTGACCGACAGGGAGGGCAGGGTCTCCGGGAGGTCATCTGTGTTAGTGGGCCAGAGTTTGCTTTCCACAGGCTGTGGTCCTAAGTCCCACGAGGTATGGAGGTGCTGGGTTTCCCTGTTTGTGAACCCACTGTGTTAAGAACCTCTGCTACTCCATGGTAGCATTTAGGTGCCTGCTGTGACATTTCTGATCAGACTCAGGGTGAGTAGAGCACTGTGACCTTACTAGGTGCTGTCTCCAGCATCCCTGCAACTCCCACCTTACACGGAAGAGAAGTGAGGCCCCAGGGCCCGGTCCCTCAGCATCTCTCACCCCAAGGCGCTCATGGACAGATGAGACAGTGGAATGGGTGCAGCTCCTTTGTGCATGCTTCCCGTATCGGTCGCACATGGCTGGAGCGCCACTGTCAACGCCTGGTCTCTGCCTCCAGAGAAACTCAGCCCGAGTCAAGGGAAGTCCCTGTGTAGAGTCAGAAGGCCTCCCTCTACCCCCACACACCTACCTGGCCTTGCAAAGGAGCCCCCTGGGCTCTGCCCCACCCAGCTGCTGTTTGGGAGGTGCTGGGGCGGATCCTGGCCGTACCTCCTGACTCAGCACAACCAGAGGCTGCTTTGTCCCACCAGGCTCTGGCGCTCGCTCCCCAGCGGCCTGCAGTGGATGAGAGAGCCCCCTCAGCATGGAAGGCAAGGGCCCAGGGTGCTGGTGTGGTATAGGAAAGAAGGTGCGGTTGCTTATCTGCAGTAGCCTTATTCAGGGTTTATTGAAATGGTTGCACTTTAGATGAACCAGGTTAACTGAACCCTAATTTCAAACTGTACCATCGCCCCATTAGCTCCTGTGGCGCATCCTGGCCCAGAGAGCCTGTTGCCTCTAGAGACCTAGAGGGGGAGGACGGAGGGCCATTTTCCTCATCTCCTCCTGCTCTTAACCCAAGTGGCCTGGATCAGAGCACCCTATCGGGCAGTGGAGCGAGTCGTCTCTGGTGTGTGATGCGTAGAATTGCATCAAACGTCCCTGCAGACCATCCACTCTATATCTCTAGTCCCCCTGTCACCCCCGGTGCAGATGGACATCACAGTTGGTGTGTTGCAGATTTGCTCCTGGATTCTCCTGCACACTCTCCAACAAGTGCATTTGTTCCTGTCCACTGTGTGTCTGTTACCGGGCCAGGTGCCTGAGTCCAGTGCAAGTAAGACTTGATCCTTGTCAGGGTCTCGGGACATGTAAGTAAGCCCTTTTCTCTCCCTGAAATCTAGAAGTTGGCAAAGCAGACAGCAAGGTGCTGTGGATGGAACCCAAGGGTCACCTCAGTTTCTGACGCAGCTTTGTCCTGCGAGCCCAGTGAGCATCCCGACCTTGAACGCCAGGATCAGAGCAATAGGTGCATGGGCAGCACCACCGTGAACAGAGTAGGAGACTGACAGCTGCTTCGAGTGAGCGAGCGAGTGAGCGAGCGAGGGAGGGAGCACTTTCTGGGGTGTGTGCCTCGCAGTGGTGCTCAGTGGCACCGGTGGCCATCAGCAAAGCACGCAGCTGGCAAAGGGAGGCTGCCTTGCTGTTATCTTCGCTGTGCCTGTTGCTGCTTGTTTTTCTTTTTTTCACCCAGGTGTGCAGCGGTATCTCTATGTGGCTTTAATTCATTGCTTCCTGATGGCAGATGGTGTAAAACACCTTGCCAGAAGTTTACTGGTGATGCGGGTATCATCTGTATCTGTAGGGGGTATCTGCAGTTCTGAGTGTATTCTTAGCCCTTCCCAGTTGTGTGAGGAGAGGGGAGATAGAGGCTCTGTCAGCCTTGAGCCCAGATCCGAGCAGAAGCCTGACCTCGTTGAGGATGGTGAGCCCCCGGCCTGTGCCCTGCACCTCATCTCTTCTCTGCCAGGCCCGAGGGCAGCTGGCCAGCATTTCCGAAGGCTTCCTGCCATCATCCTACACGGCCTTACAGCTACCTTCCTTGGGGCCTGTGCCATTTAGCACGTGCACAGGGCGTGGGCATCGTTTGGAGAGCCGGAGTCAGAAGGCCTTGGTCAGTCCAGAGAAGACGGGTGACAGCACAGTGGCCTCCGGCAGGTCATGGTTCAGTCTCTCCACAGCTCACATGGGCAGGTCCCTGCCATGTACCTCTCACCGAGAAACCAGCGAGGACACATTGTCCGCTCTGCTGGAGGCAGAGTAAGGAGGATTTTGCTATTATATTCAGTGCTTGAATTGTATGAGATCATTCCAGCTTTTTGTTGAGAAAGAAAAAAGATACATGCAGTATTTCCATCAGCGTTGTCCAGAGGCATCAGCACTTAGGAACAGAGAGTAATACGAGCAGATTTTCATGTCAGAGCCTTTGTTATTGTAAGACTTCAAATTGTGCATCCTCTTGTTTTAATGTGAATAGTTCTGTATCAAGCAAGGCAGGACCTTGTAATGTGGAAATTGTTAGGAAAAAATGAAACACCAGGTTGTATTTGGCTCGGCTTGGCTCGGCCTATTTTTAGCTCTTGCCTTATTAAGTGTTGGCAGAGACGGTGACGTTATCAGATGACAATCACGGCTGCCGTTTATAATAAAAGCCTTTGTTACAGATCGGTCCCTGCACTCCACGCGCTGCACACAGGCTCACATTTAATTCCCATAGCGTGCGCACGCGCGGGGGGAGGGGGGTCAGTCTCCTGAGGTTGTACCTTCTCACTGGGTAGGAAGAGGCGGAAGAGAGGTCAGGGAAAGTGTGTCCAGGTTAGTGGCCAAGGTCACATTAAACCAGACTGCAGCGCCTACCATAACGTGTTGCCCGACCACCCACAACCCGTCACCCAGCTGTTGTCGTTACCCTTCTGCTGTCAGATCCTAGACAAGGGAACATGCTTCTTAAAAGTCTGAAATCTGGACTGGGGGTGTGGTCAGTGGTAGAGCACTCGCCTCGCGTATGTGAAGCACTGAAAACAGTGAAATGGTTATATTTAAACAGTTCTTCCTGATGTCCTCATGCCACATCTGTACTCCAGCGGTCTTAGGCACCTGGAAAGTGGGAGGAGCTGATTAAGTAACTGTCTCTAAATCCCAATGTACAATAAATAAAGAGAAGATAAACCACAGCCCCAAGTTTTTCAAGATTGGCCACCATCATTTTGGATCTGCCTAAAAGTCCTCTGTGACCTCGACCTTGTGATCACGAGTGGCAGATGCTTGGAGCGCCCCTCCCCACAGGCAAAGCTAAGCCCTAACAGACCCATTGCCAAGTTGGGCCCAGCTGCCGCACCATGTGCCGTCCGAAGGGAGCACAGTTGACTCACACGTTTGCCAGCGACAGGCAGAGGTTGTTGGTGGGCCTGGCCCAGGGTGAGTAGGAAGTTTAGGGATGAGGTATGGGTGCTTGGCAGAGTCACTGTGGAAGAAATCAGTGGCTTTGTTCTCCTGCATGGCATTCTGCTGGGGCAGTTCTGAGCAGCCGGGGCTGCCTCCCGCCCTGCCTCAGTCTCTGTAAGGAGAGGGTCTGCAACCCACATGCTGCCCGAGGTGAGAGCTGTTAGTGACACCACAGTCACTGACACAGAAGTGTGTGATGTCGTGGGAGTTACTCTTCCTCTGGAACAAATGACCAGCAACTTAGTCCTGGGGAGTCTGACCTTTATTGGAGTAAATGCCGTGCTGACAGCAGCGAGCCCCTAAGGTTTGCCAGTGACCTTTCAAGTTCCTTCCCCAGATGTACAGTTTGCCCTAAGACTTGCCAGCCTAGGGCGTATGTCTCCCTGGGGAGGATGGCTCGGAAGTGGCGCATCCTGCTGCCCCAGGCCCTGGCAGGTATGCAGGCAACTGGTCTTGTACCTTTGCCAGCAGGACTGAGCTGTGACATGGGGATTGTGCACTGGTGTCTGAAAGGTGAGACATGGTGTACAACCCACAGCCCAGCAGCCTCATTCGTAGACCTCTGCCCTGTGTCCCCAGGAGACACAGAGGATGTTTATAAAAGTAGCCTGAGGAGGAGCCCCAGACACGGGGTGCCACAGCCCTGAAAGCGAAAGCACAGGCCCATCAGCGTGTGAGAAGGCAGGCCCGCTGCGGAGTAAACAGCGAGGAGTGTCTCCGCAGAGCGCATGCTGTTCACAGGCCAGTAGACCCAGCTGTGCCGCAAGTGGCCAAGCACAGAAAGTAAGGGATGCCCACTGCAGAGGAGAGGCGACCACAGAGCAGCAGGCCAGACACCACGCAGTTGCTCCCCTCAACCTCCCCAACCGCCTTGCCCTCAAAGCAGCCACCAGCGTGCGCTGTGTGTTCTGCAGCCCTGGAGGCCCTCGGTGGGGCTGTCTTGTCAGCACGCAGGCAACCCCTGCCATCCACGCAGCATTTCCTTTGACAGGCCTGGGGGTGGCTGCGTGGATCTGACTCATCCTCTGTGACTGGTACACATCTGTGCATGAAGTTTTTAAATTTTGTAGTAATTTCACTTCTGGAAAATCCTTAAAGAGACAGAGTTATGAGCTCTGCAGTGCAGTTTCCTTTGGGTGAAGATTTGAGGACTAGCAGGAGAGTGGTTGGTGAAGCTGCCTGAGACTGGGTAGTGTAGGAGGAGTGTTTCTTTGGCACTGCCCTCCACCCTGGTGGTTGGCGCTGCAGGATGGCTGGGGAGCGCACTTTGTGTACACATGCGTGTCTGTGTCTGGTGCTGTTGGTGAGATTACCTGAGCAGCAGTGCTATACAAATGCCATGTGCCACTTCCTCACCCTGCTCCTGCTGGCCACTCCAGTGGGCGTCACCTGCCCTGCATGGCAGAGTTTGAGAGACCCTGGAAATCACCCGAAGCCTGCCCTGCTGGCCCACAAGCTGAAGGCAAAGCTGACAGGCTCCAAGTGAAGTCTAGCCTAGTTCCTGCTGCCCTCAATTTCCAGAGTTGGGATGTTTGATTGTCACGACAGTCCCCTTTCTCTGCCTGATTTATCACCTCTTGGGCTGCAACTGGCTGTTCCGTGGCTCCTAACCATCCAAGGGTAGAGATTTACGGGCAGCATTGCACTGCTCTAGGTGCTGACCTGTTTTCCCAGCCGCACCCCACAGGCACACTGGAATTGCAGGTGGGGCTGGGGAGGCCAGAGGTGGGGGTAGAGGGCTGAACCCACTACCTAGGTTCCCTTATAAGCCCAGGGTGCAGCCACCCTTGGTCACTGGTCATTGTCAGAGCCAGCCCCACACTTACTTCACCCAGAGGGAGTTTCCTGGCAACCTGCACGTTCCTCGCCCACCCTGGTTCCATGTTGGTCATCAGGCTGGGGCTCTGCACCTGGCCTGCTGCCTGGTCCCACACCTACTTTACCCAGCTCAGGACAGCAGACCGTACAGAAGGTGGGGGCTGGCTCACCCAGACCAGGTCTCTGGAAACCTTGACCAACACAGCGAACCAGGAAGCCATGTTTCCCACCCAAACTTCCCCACTCAGTCTGCCCCACTGTCCTGCTTTTGGTCTCACACAGAGTAGCAGCTCATTCAGCATCCCCTCTGGCTTAAAGCCTGTCTGGTGAGGGATGTGCTGTGTCTTTGAGGGACCTCATGAGGCTGGTATTAGATGGGGTGGCGGGGGCAGGTTGCACCGAAGTGGAGCAGTTGAACGGGAGAGCAGTGTGGGCCTCTGCAAGGCTCTCCTGTATTGGGGAGAGTGAGGTGTGTGTGCAGCGCTCCACAGTGACCCGGCACAGATCTGTGAGCATCGGCCAGCCTTGCCAACCATCCACAGGAATAGCTAGCCGAGCTCCCTGTGCTGGGCAGGTACCGTGGAGCAGGTACTTAGGTGAGCACAGATGCGCCTTGACATGTAACGGGGCAGAGGCAGGTTCCACATCTGATACGCCCATTGCAGATTAAAGACAAGTCAGAAATGTTTACTCCACTAATGATAGCATGCCCTCACTTGGACACCTGTCCTTGCCTATGCTGCACGCTCCTATCAGCTTACAGTTGGACAAGACCGTCTCACACAGAGCCGATTTTATAGGCAAGTGTTGAGTAGATTATGTCATTTTACTTGTGACCCAAAGATGCTGGCCACATGGTTGGCTGTGTCCTCTCGGTTATATCCCTTTGTGCAGGTGTGGCTGGAGGGGAGCAGGGGCTAAGCGAGCATCGTGCCACACCCCACTAGCTCAGGGATGATACGAACCCTAAGGACAGTTTGTGTCGCGCATGACCCCCAGCAGCACCTCCTTTTCTCCACATCGCAAAGGCCATTTCAAAGGTAATGTCTTCAGCCTTGTTTTCAAGACAAAGCAACTGAGGGCCAGAGGGGCAGCCTACAAGCCGTCCACCCCCTTTAGCCACACCCCCAATCCCCCAAACACTACCCCCCACCTCGTGACTGGAAGTTCGGGTGATGTTGGAGTGGGAAGAAGGAAGTATGAGCAGTAATGAGACCTACCTGTTGGAGGTGGGCAGAGGGTGCAGGAAGCCACCTCAGAATCCCAAGGAGGCTGCAGCGCGCCACCCCTAAGCTGCCCAGGTGAATGAGGCAGCTTCCTGTGGTGCTGTGTGCACAGCCAGTCTTAAGATTGGCTTCCTGTGGCTCTGGCCAGCACCTGGCTGTGAAGCAGTGTTCAGTCTGACTGCCTGTGAGTGCATCTGCCCGCTTTGCTCATCGGGCTGTGACCATTGCAAAGGGCAGACCTGACTTCTGTGATCTTGCCTGGCACCTGCAGTCTCTGCCTAAGGGAGTAGTGAACTTTGGCTGCATGAAGGCACATGCAGCAGCAGCAGTGGTAGACAGTCCTCTATCTTTTTTTAGTGGGAGGTGGTGGGGGGGTGATTTGACACTTACTCGGAGGGTTTTTTTTTTTTTTCTGTGCTGGGAATCAAACTGAGGACCTTGTGCTTGCCAGGCAAGCACTTGTACGACTGAGCTATATCCCGGGCCCTTTTTTTAAAGTACTAAATTGCCAAAAAATTTGGAGTCATCTTTAATTTTTAAAACTCTGTTTTTCCATTTCACAGGAGAGTGTTTTGTTATTTGATTTTCAGCCAGTATTAAACACGTTCTGTGAACTGTTGCTATTGCTAAAAGAAGCCCCCTCATCCCTGGGGTGTTTCAGTTCGTTGAGCTGTTCATTTCTTTGAGTGTTTACTGAACATCTATAGGCTAGCTACTGTGTTTGCACTAGAAAAATGAGCACAAATAACACATTCACAGTCCTTGGGGTCATTAAAATAAATTGAATCATACAATAGGTGGCCTTTCGTGACTGGCTGCCATCACCTAGCATGGTATTTTCCAGGTTCATCCATGTTGTTGTGTGGTGTTTAATCTCTTTTTCATTGCCAAATAATATTCCACTGCATCGTTATACCATATTCGTTCTTGGACATTGGACATAAGAGCTGTTTCTACCTTTTATCTGTTAGGAAAAGTGCTGCTGTGAACTTTTTGGTGCAAGTCTCATGGAGATACATTTTCATTTCCCTGGGATGTATGCCTAGGGAAGAATCGCTGGGCCTTGTTTGTTATTCTTATGAGGAACCGGTAGATGTTCCCCACCCAGCGGCACCATTTTACATCCCTACCACCAGTGCAGGAGGCCGCTAGTTTCTCTAGTCCTCAGCAACACTTTGTGTCGCTGCCTTCTTTTATTATACCTGGTAACATTTTATGGCTTTGATTTACATGTCCGTAAAGGGTGAAGATGGCCATCCTTCCCTGTGCTCACTGCCAATCTGTGTATCCCTTAAAGAAGTGTCTGTGTTGTTTACTCACTTTAAGTTGGGTCGTTTGTCTATTATTGTTGAGTTGTAAACATTATTTTTTATTGGTTTTGTTTTGTTTTGTTTTTCAGTGCTTGGGACTGAACCTGGGGAGGGCTTCATGCATGCTAGGAAGTGTCCTTCCATGGAGCTACATTTGCAGCCAAGTTCTCTCAGTTCCTGTCTAGAAACCCCTTGTCTGATTCATGATTCACAGATATTCTCTCCCGCCCAGTAGGTTGTCTTTCCACCTCCTATTGGTATCATTTGTAGTACAAACATTTTTAATTTTGATGAAATTCGATGTATGTATTTTATTTATTTATTTATTCATTTTTGTCTTTTTGAGACAGGGTCTCGCTCTGCAGTTCAGGCTGGCCTTGAGCTCACTTTGCAGCCCAGGCTGGACTCACTTGCAGCGATCCTCCTGCCTCAGCTTCCTGAGTGCTGATTACAGGCATGTGCCACCACATCTGGCTATTTTTACTTTTGTTGGTTGAACTTTTGGAGGCCATGGTGGAATCCAAGATCACAAGCACTCCAGGGTTTTCTTTTAAGAGTGTTTAGATTTTCTTTGATTCACTTTAAGTTCATTTTGTATCTGATATAAAATAGGGATCCAGAATCATCTTTTGTGCATGACTGTCTTGATTTTCCCAGCACCATTTGTTGAAAACACTCTTCCTTTCCCCACTGAGTAGGCTGGACTTGCTTCTTGAACATCAGTTGCCAAATACATGGGCTTCTTTCTGAGCCTTGAGTTCTGCGCCCCTGAGCTATATGCCCTTCTTCTTGCCAGTCCCACCATCTCGAGTGCTGTGGCTTTCTAATCGTTCATTTTTAAATAGAGACACAAGTCTTCCAGCTTTGTTCCTCTCCAAGCTTGTTCTCCCTATTTTGAATCACTTGTATTTCTATACTAATTTAGGATTAGGTAAAGCCAGCTAGAATTCTCGTAGACTCTGTA
This sequence comes from Dinomys branickii, assembly GCA_004027595.1. Lineage (NCBI taxonomy): Eukaryota > Metazoa > Chordata > Mammalia > Rodentia > Dinomyidae > Dinomys > Dinomys branickii. The sequence goes on along the minus strand of PVLD010006002.1, from coordinate 90,727 downwards.
AATTGTCATCGCTGAGTATTGGAATCATAATATCAACCTTTTGCACCATGTACATGTCTTCCCATTTATTTAACTTGTCTCTAATTTCAGCAATATTTTGCAGTTCTCAGTATGTAAATATTACTTTTTTTGTACCAGGAACTGAGGTCGAGCTTGCCAGGCAGGTGCTGTGCTGCTGAGCTATATCCCTGGCCCCTAACATGTTCATTTGTTAAATCTGTGCCTAAGTGTCCTTTTGGATGATTTTTTTTTTTTGGATGATTTCATTTCAATTTTTTTGGATGACTTTTTGGATGATTTCATTTTGTTTTTTGGGTTTTGGGAGGGGATGATTTCATTCTAGAAATGAAACTTTCTATATTTCATTTAAGAATGTTCGTTACTACTATATAGAAATATAATTGCTGTTTACGAATTGCTTTTGCATCTTGTAACCTCACTGACTGTGAGTACTAACAGTTCGGTGGCTTGCTTGAGCTTGACCTGTGGAAGATAATGGCGCGTCCAGAGATGGTTTATGTTGCCCTTTCTAGTCAGAATGCCTTTTATTCGTCTCTTGCCCAATTGCCCTGCACGTGTGCGATCGGATGGGACGGTGGGAGCGGACTTCCTGTCTCATCTGGATCTGGGGGAGCCGGTCACCCTCACCCCAGCCCGGCAGTGCGGACGCCGCCTCCAGTCTGTTCCCACGGCCAACCCTGGGGCCCGGCTGTGTCTGTCACCTGTTGCAGTTACTTTCTCATTTTCTTTTGCTGTATTTGGTACATTTTAGATTCTCACAGTGACCCTATTCATCACAGGGAACTGCGTCTGCATGTGACGCGGCTTGCTTCTTTCTTCACCTCCCCCCCCCTGCCTCCACCCTCTCCCTCCTTATTTACAAAGCTGTGTTTCCACTCCTTCCTTCTATTCTCTCCTTTTTTCTTGCCCTTCTTTCCTTTCCCCTCCCCAGCTGTTGCAGCTTCTTGCACCAGGAACAAGGCAGTGGGTCTGGGAGGCCTTCCTCACTGGTTCTTGCATCCTGCACTTTGTGATTCTCCCTGACTGCTTTCCTCTTAGCCAGGCCCCTTGGACATTAGCTGGGCATCACATGGACTCACAAAGGGCACTTAGTGTTTGCAGTTCCTTTTCCCTGCCCATCTTGGCAGCTTGTGAAGCCCACAGTTCTGAGCAAGCTAACCTTGCCAGAGGTACAGAAGCTGCAGCGGGAAAGCATCTGTGTTCTCTTTGCCCGAGTGCCCGACTGTCGGGAGATTGGCTCGGGGGCTCTCCGCTTCCCTGGGAGCGAGGGCGTCATGGCCTTGTGCGCTGTCCTCTCACAGCGATGCCCTCTGTGTTCTCAGACTCTCAGCGCTCCCACCTCTCCTCCTTCACCATGAAGCTGATGGACAAATTCCACTCGCCCAAAATCAAGAGGACACCTTCGAAGAAGGGCAAGCCAGCTGAGGTGTCCGTGAAGATCCCGGAGAAGCCTGTCAACAAAGTAAGCTGCCTCTCGGCACTCCCTCCCCGCTGCGCCCGGCAGTGCGAGTTGCGGTGTTTGTAAGTGCGGCCCTCAGGGCCTTCCATGTCCTAAAATAGGGACCCTCAACATGGTGAGTGCCGCGCGTGCTGATTCAGCACCGAGCCAGGGGCTAGGATAGCTCTCCTCGCCCTGCTGTGTCTCCCTCAGTGTGCCGCGGTCACACCCTGGGCGCTGGCCCCAACCCAGGGTGCCTATCTCCCCTGGGCCACACTCACACACAGGGAGGTTTGTGGTGTCCAGAATGCCCGTTGTTCAGCTCCAGGGCCCCTGCTCTTAACAGGTGAACCCTCTGAGCCCAGCCAAAGATGCCCTCTAGCGTGAGTAACCCCCCCTGCAGGGCCAGCCGAGCCAGAGGTGTTGAAACAGCTGTTGGTTTTCCTGACCTTCCCTTCAGCCTACGACGGCCATTTCAAGCTCTGTAGGAATCCAGGTTTCCTCTCTTCCAGGAGGCAAGAGACAGATTTCTACCAGAGGGCTACCCTATCCCCTTGGATCTGGAGCAGCAGGCAGTAGAATTTATGTCCACCAGTGCTGTGGCTTCCAGGTCTCAGAGGCAGAAGGTCAGTGTGACTTAAGAACAATGGGGTTTGCCTTGCCTTCTACTGCAGAATCCTGGCCCATGGTCTGGGGCTGGAAAAGCACCTTTGTGATATCTTTGCGTCTGACTGGGTGGCAGCTGTGGGCTGAAGTGTTCAGGAGAACCTGCGGGGCCTTGGACAGAAGCAGAGTGGATCAAGCTCCCTGGTCTGCAGAGAGAGCACCAGAGCCCAACGAATACTCAGGGTCCTGGCTGGGTTTGGGCTGAATGTGCTGTTGGGTCCAGCAGGTTGGGGGAGGTGGGCAAGTCTCCTCTCTGAGGGCAGCTGTCCCCCCTGGCACCGTCAAGGTAGTAGCTCAGGAGAGAAGGGTGTTGAGTACCCAGGGGTGCATTCAGCTATCCACCTGCAAGACCGAGAGTTCTCAGAGCCTGGGCACTAGTGTCATCCACGTCTGCGGGTCTCTCCTAGCCCATGCCAAGTGGATCACGCTGGTTCTCTTGCTCTTCATGGCGGCCAACAGGGAGAGGCCCATCTTGCTGAAAAGGAAGCTGAGTCTGTAAGAGGCATTTAACTGAAGTACACAATGAAAAGGTGGTGCTCAGATTTCTTTTTTTTTTTTTTTTTTTTTTGGCGGTACTGGGGATCAAACTCAGGACCCTGCGCTTGCTAGGCAGGCACTTATTCCACTGAGCTATATCCCCAGCCCCGGTGCTGAGATTTCAATGCAGGCTGCTGGACATCAGAGTCTGGATTCTCACCGTGTTCCCTTCCTTCTTTAAGAAAGCCAGAGTTTAGTTTCAACACCTCACAGACCTAAACATTAATCCCAATGTACAACTCTACATGCAAATAAATTTAGCAAGCAGAATAAGCTTTGTCAGGAAATAGAGCCTGCATAGTCTGGCGATCATTCTCCCCGTGACTGCTGTCCAGCCGTCAGCTTAGGCAGCTGACAAACACTGACTGCTCTGCTACTGAAACAGAGTTCTTTGGGGGAGGGGGACGATCGAGACAGGATCTCACTTTGCAGTTCAGACTGGCCTGGAACTCATGACAGTCCTCCTGCCTCAGCTTCCCAAGTGCTAGGATTACAGGTGTGTGCTACCACACCCAGCCAGAGTTATTCAATCTTGAAAGACATCTGCTTTTGTTTTTTAATTTGGCTAGCAGAATGTCTTTAAAGTCTAGTTAAAGTAGAGAGAAATAAAGGTTTTAAGTCCACAGTTCCTTTATGAATAGCAGTTTCTCCTCCCCCACCTGTTAGCAAAAGGAAGCTGAAGAACCTGAGGGAAGCAGTCAGCGGGCACCAGAGACCTGCACCCCAGACTGCGCGCAGGGAGGCGCAAGGGGAAGACCTAGCCTTGCCTCAGTTGTCGTTACCACGCCCAGCTGGCAAGCTCGCCTCCAGGGATGAGATGAGCTGCCCCCGCCCGTGCTGGTCCAGGCAATTCAGAGAGAAATGGTTTGCTAACAGCTTTGCTCTGCTAGCAAACTGTCTGGAAACTGGTCACTCTGTTCTTAAACTTTTTTCCGTTTTATTCAGTCCCTAGCAGAGGTCATGGAGGATAGTTTGACTGAAAGCACCCTTTATTTAGTGGGGTGCCTCCAGACAAACCCCAGAAGACCCTTAGCAGTGCCTGGACATTTCCAGGGGTCACAATAGGAGAGTGGAGCAGTGTGACTCAGTGTCTAGGGGCAGGGACCAGGGATGCAGGGAACACCTCTGCCCACAGAGCAGTGCCCCACAACAAGTGAACATTGGCCCTGCACAGCCACAGCACCCAGGCTGGGCCTGCTGTGTTCGAGGCGCTGCAGGCAAGATCTTCACTCTTGAGACCACGAACCCCGCGTGGCCCTTGCCCGTCTGCTGTCTGCACAAAGTGGGTGGCCCCGGGAGGTTCAGTGCCAAGTGCCATTTGTTATCTTCCATGGCTACCAATTCTCTTGCTGCCCAGAGGAAGTTGGTATGCGCCCTCCCATCTTACCCGCCCCACCGGCCTGCATGCATTTCCCTGCCCAAACGCATGGGCTGTTGAAGCCAACCTTGTAGGGAAGGATTTTTTTGTCATCCCAATGCAGTGCTGGCTCTGGCCAACCAAAATGTTTTCCCACTGCATTCTGTGGTCTTTACATCTCCACAGATGAATGTAGAAACTTTTCAGTGCTTTAAACAAGGCTTCTGATGAGCTGTAGTGTCAAAGTAGCAGGAACTTTTAGCCACAGACTGAGCATTAGAGCTGATGCCACACACAATGGAGTTGGTGCTGTCCAGAGGTGGCCTAGAGGCCTGCAGACAGGCTGGACCCTGGGCCCTTGAGTAGACTGCTGAGGGCTTCCCCCTCTGTGAAACATAGCCAGGAGGAGCCTGGAGCTGGGTGGGAGGCGCTAGGCAGGGCTCCTTACCTGGCTGGGGCCCACTGGGCAGAGTGCTACGAAGATGTGAACAGCCTCAGTGCCGGTCTCTCCCTGCCAGCCCAGCTGTGGTGCACTGTCCTGGCAGGGTCCTGAGCAGCACTGGGTCTGGGGGTCTGGAGCAAGCTGTAGTGGGTAGAGGGGGCCGAGCTGTGAGTGGAGGAGTGGCTGGGGACGCCCAGGTCTTCTGCCCTGACTACAAAGCACAGCTGTGTCGAGGTGACGCTGACACCGGTAGGAAAGCGTCCCAATTCTCCCACGTGGGCCTCCTCCTACTCTCTTATGACACATGCAGTGGGGACCTGGGGCTTCCTAGTAAATTTCTTTGCTTCTTCCAGTACATCTTTAATGTCTTTTTCCTCTCTGGCTCCCCAAGCTCTAGAATCAGATAGACCAGATTCAGGCTTCAGGCCCAGCATGACACTGGGGAATGGCGGGCAATTCCACATCGTGCCTCCGTGTCCTCACCTGTGAAGTGATTGATGCTACCCCACAAGGTGATATAGCCCCAAGCCAAAGGACACCCACAAAATACGAGCGCTGTGGGCAGCTGGGAATTCCCAGTGAGCGGTGGCTGTGGGCTGGCCTCTCTCCTTCCCTCTGAGAGCTTATGTCCTCTGACCCACCAGGACATGTGCAGCCTCTGACTTGGTGTGCATCTGTTAAATGTTAGGGACTATTTCCATTCACGTTCTCCTTCTGCCCCTGCACTGACCTCAGTAGTGACACAGGCAGGCAGGGAGTCCAGCATGGCCTCGGGGCTAGACCTCAAAGGACTGGTGGCCTCCTGGACTTGGCATAATTATGGGGACCGGTGGTGCCATGGGCCAGAGGGTGTGCAGGTGGACACGTGGGCAGCTGTGAGCCTTGTGGCCAAGCAACCTCAGCACAGCCACAGTGAGTTCCTGGGTGTGGGTGTCTTCATGCACCCTTTGGACCTGGGCCAAAGCTTAACAGCCGATGGGCAAGGGAAGGTGCAACCCTCAGAGGCCGTTCATTCGGGGTTGCACTGGGTGCTGCCTGACCGCGCTCAGTCATTAGTCAGCCTGGCTCTTGCTTGGCTGATTTGATCTCTGCAAGGACAAGAGTCTATTCCTAGTCTGTTCCCACCAAAGTCCCTTGCCCTTTGAGTGCTTCCTGTCCCCTGGGTCAAACCCTTTCCCTCTTGCACATGCAGCAACATATCTTCTTAAAGTATTTCCTGTTCCTGTGCTGACGGTCATCCTTGCTGGTTTGTGGCACTTCCTGGTGTGCCAGGATGGCAGCATCTGTCTGGTCTTCCTCCAGACTGACTGTGGCTCTGGTCACACTGGAAGTCTGAGCACCACACAGCCTGACTCTTCAGCCTCTTCCTGGCCAAGGTGCCGGGCCACACTCCTATCCGGAAGGTGAGGAAGCAGCACCTGGCCCCTTGGAGACAGGCACGCACTGAGAACGTCAGGTAGTGAGAGCAGCCGGCAGAGCCGTGTGCAGAGGACTTGCGATGGGCAGGAGGGACACGCTTCCCGCTGGGACCTCTGTGGTCTGTAGAACACCTTGGGGAGGGGTCCACAGAAGAGCCACGGGGGACTTTGGAGGTCATCTGCCAGGGATGCTGTTCTTTGTGGATCCTGTTGATTTGTAGAGTTTTCTTTTGGTGTTCCTATGAAATGCGGAATTTCTTACTTAAAATACTACCCACCATCATTTTAGAAAAAGAGTTAGTGCACAAAATCATAACCACTTTTGGGCTGGGCTTGGTGGTACACACCTATACTCCCAGCACTCAGAAGGCTGAGGCAGGAAGATCGCAAGTTTGAAGCCACCATGGGCTACATAGTGAGTTCAAGGCCAGCCTAAAGTACATAGCAAAACTCTGTCTCAAAAAAACAAACAAAAAATCATAACTACTTTTCGTAATATTTTGTCATGTTTATACACTTATATATTACTATTTCAATTAACTTCCCTAGAAAGTAGCTTCTCGTGCCCTTGGCCTCAGTTGCTGTTATTTACACTCTCGGACCCCTCATAGCCCGGATGGCAGCTTTCCCGTCCATACCACTCTTCCTCTGCGCTGGCCTCTCATCCATTTGACCTGAAGAGATCCTGCCCTTGCAGGCTCCTGCACTGAGTAGAGCACCCTCAATTTCCTGCCTCTGGCCTCCATCACTGCCTTAAGGGCCACTCAAGAGGGAGGCCAGGGAGAAGGAGTGAAAAGGTCCCATCTCTGCAGTCAGGGAGGGAAGAGTCGGGGTGGGGATTCACGCCGGGAAACCAAAGCATGCGAAAGCGTGGGGTCCTGTGTTCTCTTCTCAGGAGTGGCCCCACTCCCTCCCGACTCTCCCAGCCCTGGGTTGCAGGACTCCCTGGGGAGTAGCACATAGCCCGTGGAGGGGCTTGGAGTGATTCTAGACTCTCCTCACTGTGTGTACCAGGCGTGGCCTTGCTTACCCGCTGGCAGCAGACAGGACCTTACTGGGTGGGGCTGGTGGTGCCTTCTGGGCGTGGCGGGCAAGCGTGGGGAGGAGAGTGATTGTCAGGGCCCAGGGTGCAGGAAGGGCTTCAGCGTCCCTGCTTCCTTCAGGCCTGGCTTCTGCCTGCTGGTCACAGCTGTAGCAAAACCACCTGGCTTGGTTTCTGCAGCCTGTTCCTTTCCCAGTGCTCTCAAGCTAGATTAAAGGAAATGTTATTTTTTCAAAACAGCTCCCTTTAATCCTCCCCTCCCTCCTTATGCTTAACCTTTCCTTTCAGAACCTGAGCTGGCTGGAAGAGAAAGAAAAGGAAGTGGTCAGTGCCTTGCGCTACTTTAAGACCATTGTAGACAAAATGGCCATCGATAAGAAAGTGTTGGAGATGCTCCCAGGCTCGGCCAGCAAGGTGCTAGAGGCCATCCTGCCCCTGGTGCAGACTGACCCACGGATCCAACAGAGGTGAGTCCTGGCCTGCCAGCCCTGGGAGGCTCACAGGCGCTTGGGTTTGGGGCACAGTCAAGAAGGGGACTTTTCCACATCCCCTGTGCATGCCCAGGTGGCCCCCGAGGCAGGTCTATGCTGTCCCAGGATGTAGCCACCACATGACCTTGGCACTGTTTTGCAGTAGCTCATCAGCAACAGTCAAGCTGATGCGGACACATTTCTCCCAGCACCTCCTGCAGTCACCAGAAATACTTATCTACCCTGCGTCAGGCCATCAGGGCCTGCCAAGAGCGCCCGAGGCTGCCCCAGTGGTCAGCCAAGAGAGCCCGGGGCCTGTTAGAGCGCGAATGGGCCACGCTGGCAGGGACCCCAGCTGGGTTGGGGACTTTGCCCCGGGGAACTTTGGTCCAAGCCTTCACTGCTGGAGTTTTCTTCTGTGAGGTTCGTGAGCTGCTTGCCCCATGATGCTTGTTTGGTCTATACGGCTGAGCAGCATGAGCCTAATCTCGAATGCGAGCCTGGCAGGAGTATTTTCGGGGAGCTGTTTCGATTCTCAAGATGACTTAATGCTCAGTTAGCCCCGTGGAGCTGAGCTTTGATAATCAGCTTTCAGAACTCAGCAGCAAAGCTCGACTTTCTTCTCGGAGATAAAGCAGTATCTTTATTTCCATGGAACTGGCCATCAGGGGCTTCCCCTGCGGTTCTGCTGAGCCTAGATGTGTACGAGTTTGACTAGAAGCACCCTGGCACAGGCAGGTGCAGTGCTGCCATCCTGTGAGCACAGAGAGGCAAGGGTGGCTGTCAGACTGCTCCTCCCCACAGGGAAGAGACCTCGGTCTCCCACCACGTGGTGCAGTGCTGGTCGTGGGCACAACGGGCTGTCTGGGGATTTGAAGACATGAGAGTGACAGGAGCACTGTGGTGGTCCAACCCAGCTCCTTGGCAAGGTGGCAGTGGGGGTGGGCCTGAGGTAAAGGCAGGGGTGCAGCCAGCAGACAGGCTGTCTCAGGAGGAGAGCGGCAGGAGGACAGGACGGTCACTTCCCTGTGACCCTCTGGGGGAGGCCTCTGGGAGAGTCCAGGCTGACGTCACCATGGCCAAACCAGGCTGTCCTAGAGACCTGGCCTGGCCCCACAGACCTGACACAGCACGCCGGCTCCCCAGAGCTGACTTTCCATGCTTTCAGGGACTTAGAAGCCCATGGTCCCTCCTACAAATGTCTCCCATGGGACACCTCCCCCCAGCAGAGAGAGGCTGCAGAGGCCTAGAGTGCCAAGGAAGGGGCTCCTCCTCACCTAGTCTGAGCTTCTCAACAGAGCGCTGTTTGCCTCTATCTCTTGCTATAAATGGCCTTGTTTTTAGAAGCACTTTTAACTGAGTCTTCAAGTGTTAGATAATTGTATTAATTACTTTTTTCTTGCCGCTGAGATAAAATACCCAACACCCAAAGTTAAAGGAGGAAAGGTTTGTTTAGCTCACAGTCAGCTGGCTCCAAGGCAGGGTGGCGTGGCACAGGGGCAGCACAGAGGAGAAGCAGTCCATGGTTGGCAGAGGGCAGCAAAGTAGTGAGGAAGTGAAGCAGCAAGTGGCAACCAGTGACCCTCGCTCTGTCCCCTGCTGACTGTGCAGGCTCCCCGCCCCGAGTGTGGGCAGCACTCACACCTGAGGTGGGCAGCCTAGATCCTAGAGTCCCACCGTGAGTCAATTCCAGCATCACATCCTGGATCCCGGCAGTGCACACCCGAGAGCCAGCCCCTCTGAAAAGCCCCGCCTATGACTACATGAGGCTTTTGGGGGCACCCAGATACAAGCCATAGCAGGTACTTTTCTCAAAATTGTATCTTTGGCTCCTCAATACCTGCCCTTTTTTTTTTCTGGAAGTGAAGAAAGAAGAAGCACACACATTTTCTTCCTTTTTATTCTTGTTACAATGCATCAAGTTTCAAATAGAAAGATAACCCTTTCTAGAACTCCTAAGGAAAAGCATCCTTAGTTATTTATAAAGATGCAGAAAATGTAAAAATTGTGTTTTGCCTGCTAACTACCATTTCTGAGGCCCTCCTCAAAGCACTCAGGCTTCTGTTTTGTGTCTTGGCCTCACGATAGAGCTGAAGCGGGTACCTCACACACATGGGCACACACACATATTCTCCCTCTCCCACCTCACCACCTCCCTGGGGTGTGTTGCCTCCAATTCAAAATTCCCTTCACTAGCACGTTCCTTGACAGGGACTCGGGGCTGGGGAGTGGGTGTCCAATACACAGCTCTGTTGTGAGTGTGGAGGGGCGCTTAAGGGTCCCGCCTGTTACGATTCCATGGCTGGGAAGCAGCACAGGGACAGAGAAACCGTGTGTACACAGGGCCCTAGGTTTGAGCCTCAGCACCATTACAGAAACAGACAAATTGGCCAGTTCCTTGTGACCCTCCCAAGTGGCTTTAATCTGATTCATGCCAAGGGTTACACAGGGCTTTGACCTGTCCAGCAGTGAGCAGTGGGAGAAAGAAAGCCAGGCATTGCCTGAGAGATGCCTCAGAGTCTTGTGGAGGGATGTGAGGTTGGAAAAGCTTATGATGGGATTTCTATGTATTGGGGAGATAAAAGTCTTTATAACACAGATTAGAAAAAATGAAGCCCTGTACTGGATATTAGAAGAAAGCTCAGGGAGAAAAAGTGTTGTTAAAGGCAGTGTGGAAAGGGCCTGGGGAGATATAGCTCAGTGGAATCAGCACCTGCCTGGCAAGCACAAGGTCCTGAGTTCAATCCCTAGTACCGCCAAAAAAAAAAAAAAAAAAAAAAAAGGCAATGTGGAACCAGGCACACCTCGAATCCCAGCACTCGGGGCTGAAGCAGGCAGGTCATAGGTTTGAGGCCAGCTTGGGTAACTTAAGAAACCTTGTCTCAAAATAAAAAGTGGTAGAGGCACCCCTGCCCCCGGCTTCAATCCCCTGAACCACCCAAAAAAGGAAGCACAGATCCTCCTAAAAGAAGTATTGGCTGGGCATGGTGGTGCACTCCCGTAATCCCAGCACTCAGGAGGCTGAGGCCAGAGGATTACTGGGAGTTCAAGGCCAGCCCAGGCCACACCTCTTGAGACCTATCTCAAGAAAGAAAGAAAAAGAAAACAATATATTGATAAATAAGCAGTGGCCCCTAAAAAACTGATTCTGTGCTACATGATATCTCCAAGTGATGATCATGCTTTAAATTTATTTTTAATATTCTCTACAAAAAAATCTTCTCTTCGCTCTAGCTCAGCCCTGTCGTCCTGCTACAGCCGAGTGTACCAGAGTCTCGCCAACCTCATCCGATGGTCAGACCAGGTGATGCTGGAAGGTGTGAACTCAGAGGACAAGGAGATGGTGACAACTGTGAAGGGCGTCATCAAGGCTGTGCTGGACGGAGTGAAGGTACGGATATAGGGTCTGCAGGCACTGGTCCCAGCTGGGCGCCGCCAGCCTGCTGAGTGTGAGGCGCTGGCATGTGTGTGCTCCGTCCAATAGCGACGTCATCCTCTAGGATGCTGCCAGTGGCTTGCCCAAGCCCTGGAGTGCAGTAGTGAACAGGTGCAAGGCGCCCAGGCGGGCGGCCTGAGAGAACATCGTGTTAAGTCTGCGTGAGTCTTGGTGCACAGCCAAACTGCAGGGGAGATTTCTAGTGCATGACACTGAGGATTGAACCCCAGGTCTTTGAACTTAGCTATATCCTCTCTCTTCTTTTCTTTTCCTTGCCTTTCCTTGTCTTGCCTTTCCTTTTCCTTTTCCTTTTTAAAAAAAATATGTTGCTCTTGAGACAAGGTCTTGCTGAGTTGCCCACACTGGGCTTAACCTTGAGCTCCCCCTGCCTCAGCCTCCCACAGTGTTGGGATGACAGGTGCGTGCCGCCAGGCCTAGCTTGGAGGTGGTTTTTGCTTTGATACCAAAACTCCCAGTGCATCAACTGCTTTTATTCGTGTTCTAGAGACTTGTGTTCTTGGTAGGAAAGCATGATGAGATGAGTAAGAGTTTACCTGTATCTATTTGCTATCAATGCTGTTAACTAGTTACTATTCAGGGGTCAGAAACGACGTCATAGGGAAGGCTAGGACTCACAGTTAAGGGAAAAAGCTGAAGCCACAGAGCTTCTAGAGCTGAGGTCTAAGGAGCAGACACTCATTAAGAAAAGGAGTCACAGTGCATGAGGAGGGAGAGAATGCAGGGCTCTGGGGCAGCACTGTGGGCAGGGGGATGGGGCACGGCACAGAGCAGAGGGGGCCAGCGCCAGGCCTGGCCACTGTGAGTCCCTGCTCACCACCTGCAGCCATGGCCCTGAGTGGTTCCCCCAGCTGCACAGCACCTTACTGAGCTCACCACGCACAGGTGTAGTAATGGTATGGCATGCCACAGCACAGTAAGAAGGACCCAGTCAAGCACACAGACAGTGTTTTCTGAACAGCCTGGCATGTGCTAGGCATCTTACACGTGAGCGGCAGCCTGCTATTAATTGTGGTGGTGCTTGGTGTGTGCTCTGTAAGTTCCGCCTGGATGAAACTGTCTCTTCCTCCTCCTCCTCCTTCTCCTTTCTTGACCCTGCAACCTGAAATTGTAGCTGAGGTTCTTAGTTCAGGCAGGAGAGCGTCCTTCCCACTCAGCAAGGCAATGTGGTTCCTTAAAGCTGCCCCCTTGGCACAGCAGTCCTCAGGAGCTCTGGGGAGCAGAACAAGGGCCCTGACGGGCTTAAGCCACAGAGGCAGAGGTGCTGCCACCCAGCGCTCCTAAATGGACCCTATAAGACGAGGCTGCTGTAACTGGCAAGGACCAGAGAGTCAGAGGGAGATGTTAGCTGAAGCGTGGTGGCTTCGACTTCTCTGACACTCCCAGAATCTCTTTAGCCCAGCAAGTGACAGGGTCATCCACTGTCTGAGCAGTGAGGCCGGTGAGTGTGGCCCATAGGACCTTACGGTGCCCTCTGGAATCTGGAGCTTGGTCAATTACATAGCCCCGTTGGGTCCTCATGGTAGCTCCTTGCGGTCAGCAGGGCAGGGCACAGTGTGATCCATGTCATACTTCCTCAGCAGAGCCCTGGCTCACCCACCCTTGCTATTCTTGTCTGGGCTTCTGGGAATGCTATTGTCAAGGTTTTTTACGGGGGACATTGTTTAGGTTTCCTTACCCCAAATTGATTCTGATGAGATGTGCAAAACAAGCTCAGACAGGTGAAAGAGACCAAGTCTCCACTCGAGCTTTGTGAAATTCCCACGCATATTCTTTAGGGAATCCACAGCACCGTGGTGTCAGGGGAAAGATGGCTTTCATGTCTCTTGGTTTTCACTGACCTGGATAAAAAGAGAGAGAGAGACTTACGGAATTTGAGCTTACTTACTGGTATCTGAGAGCAAGTCACTTTTCCACAACTGTTTTAAAAATATTTTATTTTTTTATTTTTTTTATTTTTAAGACAAAAGAACCCAGAATAACACAGAAACAATACAGAAAAGTTATAGAGAAGATAGTAGGGAATTGGCACTGGATGCTGTATAACATAATGTTATCTTCGTGTTTGTTATAACAAAATCAATAAAGGAGATACTGAATTACAGAGGAGACAGTAGGGAACCATCACCGGATGCTGTATTACATAATGTTGTCTTTGCATTTGTTAACACAAAAACAATAAAGGCAATACCAAATTACAGAGAAAATAGTAGGGGGTTACCACTGGATGCTGTATTACATAATGTTATCTTTGTCTTTGTTACTCAGTTATATAGGTGATGGCTCGTTCAATTAATCCACTTTCTCCACTTCCCCTCCATTGTTCTACCACCCCGTCCGTGGTCTTCCCACTGGTAATAGCTGCACTTTTGGTTTATTTACTCCCTCACGCTCTTACTTTGGGCAGAGACTTGGCTGCTTCTAAATATGCTGTATATTACGTGGGTGTACATAAATTGCTATGGCAGGAGGTGGAGAAGCACCCATTGGCAAGCCCTCACAGCTGTCGAGTGTCCAGTAGGGTCGGCGGGGTTACACAGCAAATCACCAGACTTTGTCAGCGCGTCTGCATCTATAGGCTCAGGGGAGTCTTCAGGGCCTTCCTCGGGGCCGGGCAGAGCACCTGGCACATCCCAGTGACCGGGCAGAGCCCCTGGCATTCCCCGGGGGCCGGGCAGAGCTCCAGGGCCAGGTGGAGCTCCAGGGACAGGGCGGAGTTCCTGGCACACCCCAGGGGCGGGGCAGAGGGCCTGGCACACCCTGGGGGGGGCGCTCCCTGACCGATCCAAGTCTGTGCAACCACCCCATGGACTCCTGGACTCTGTCCCAGTGCCGCTCTGCGGGAGGCCCAGTCTAGGTCCTCAGGGCTCTCATACAACCTGAAGGGAGGCCCCTACCCCCTCAGGCATCCAAGCTCCCCGCCAAAGTGCCTGGTATCCCCTCATAGGCCATGAGTGTCTTTGGAGACTATCCCCTCCCAGCTAGAGAGGCGGGCCTACACCCTAGTTCCATGTCTTGGCCTCATCCCACAACTCAATCTTGTTGGGCATCGGGTGCACTTACGATGCTGGGCACAAGTGGTGTGAGGTCTCCTCCACCTGTGCTCACTGTGGTAGTCCATGGTGTGTGCTAAGTTTAGTTAGTAGTTCTCAGAAAGAACTTGAGGATTTTCTCGGGTCTGCTGTGTAGAATATGTTGTTTTCTCTCAGGCTCCAGGACTGCTGCTTTTCGTGTAGTTTGACGCTGTGGGTTCGTACATTTTCCATATTTGCAAGCAGTGTGGAGTCTCTCTTGGTGCTCATACTAGTAGTTTAGGGTGAGTCCTGAAGCCCGTTGACTCACCCTGTTGTCAGGATCACATGGTGCCAGCTTAGGCCACCAGGACTCACGGTGCTTGGAGAGGGAGTTCAGGGTGGGAACTGAATCCCGGTAACTCAGCTCATGCTTCCTGCTTGGTGTTGGAGTGAGAAGGGTGTGGGGCCATATAGCCCGCCCCAGGCCCACACAGCATGGGAGAACCAAGGGCCACCAACAAGAGCTCTTAGCTGTGTGGTAGAAAGTGGCAAGGGAGGGTGGCATGAGGAATCGGCATGCACAGGTGGCCAGGCCACTGCAGGGTGACCGGAGACTCATCCTCAGGGAGAGGCAACCAGTGCCCGGAGGACAGGCAGGTTCTGGCCCTATTACCCGAAGCCTCTCAAGCCAGAGTCAGTCAGGACGATGAGGTAAGACACCACTGCACTCGTCACTGATGTCCTCCAGGAGCAGCAACCCCATGTATTGGGCGCTCTTTGCACACTACCCCCACTGCTACTTACAACATGCCAGGTGGGCATGGCCACCCCTTTCACAGGTGTGGAACCCGAGGTTGCAGCTGAGCAGCAGTTGGTGGCAAGACTGATTGGCCACACCCTCCTGGACCTGGACATGGCACAGCTCCAGGGCTCTGCTCGCTGTGCACCAGGCCAGGGACACCCACTGTGCCATCCTGGAGTCAGACCTAGTGATGCTCATGGACAGGGAGGCCATGGCAGTAGCATCAGGCTCATCACTTGCTAGGGAGATGGGGGGGCAGGGGGGGGACCAGATTACTTTTGTCCCTGAGCAAGTAATGTCATTGGCCATTTTAACCCCTGCACAGATGCTGCCAGTTAGCTGGGTGACACTGGCCAGTTCACTTCTCTGAGCTCAGGGAGGTTTAAAATGCTTGTCCTGCAGGCCTGAGCCAGACTGAGGCAGTAACAGTGTGGTGCGTGTGAGGGCTATCGCCATGAAAATGTTAGATTCCAGACTGGCTTGCTCCGCTCCAGGTTACCTGACGGATTTCATGTCCTTCTGACTGTGCCCATGAAATTTCTTCAGCCACGTCACTCTACACCCTGCCCAGCTCTCTTAGGCCTGTTGGAATGCCCAAGCCAGGTGTGTGCCCAGCTTCCTGTCATAGTGATCAAGGCCCTAAGCCAGTGTCCACAGAGAGCTGTCACACTCAGAACCAAGGTGCTGTGCCAGATTCGGCTGCATGCCTGGAGAGTTTACTTACAAAGGGATATTTTCTCAGTGTGATAGGGTCAGCTTTGACTACTAGAAAACCCTAAATTATAGTGGCTCATTAAAGTGGCTCATTAAAGATATAACTCTGGGCCAGATGTAGCAGTGCATACCCTTAATCCCTGCTACTCAGGAGGCTGAGACAGGAGGATCCCATGTTTGAAGCCAGGCTGGGCAATGTAAAAAGACTCTATTATAAAATAAAATAAGAAAAATTAGGCTGGGGGTGTAGCTCAACACTTCCTGTGTTCAATGCCCATGACCTCTAAATGAACTTTTCTACTTTCATGTATAAGAAATCCAGAGATAGAGAACAGAAGGCTACTCTGACATTTTCAAATAGTGGTCAGGGATATTCTCACTTCCCTGCCATCCTTAGTATGGGGATTCCGCCTCATGGTTCAGAACAGCTGCTTCACCTCTAGCCCTCATGACTGCATCCCAGCTGGCAAGGACGGTGGGATAGGAAGTTGTGCCTTTTCTCTCAGGAGGCTTCCTAAAGGCCCTCACAGAATTGTCACTTCCTTGACATTGGCCAGAGCCTCATCACAGAGCCAGCCCACGCTCCATGAGGAAGGCGGGCACTGTGGGCAGTGAGCTCTCTGCACGCTGGCACTCCCAAGTCAGCCCTCTTGCGTGCCTTTCCTGCCAATTTTAAAATGCTTTACTAGGAAGAAGATCAAGCCTTTGCACAAAGGAGAATATTGAGTAAAAGGAGAACAAGGAGCATAAATAAGAATCGTGGCCCCACCAGTTCTCTCTGCGGGGCACGGCGGCCAGCTCACACCCACTCCCCGCGCATGTGCAGGGCTTCCCCAGCGTCCTGTCCTGACCACAGTCCCCACGCCTGCCCCTGCACCAGCACACTTGCTCTGAAAGGCCGGACAGGAGCAGACAGCCTGTTGTGTGCTCTTTTTTCTTATTATTTTTGAACTAACTCTTCTTGCCCCAAGGGTCTGGATCTGGCCTATAAGAGTCGTTGTTCCCAGGTGGCCATGGTGGCGCACGCCTGTAATCGCAGCGCTCAGAAGGCTGAGGCAGCAGGGTCGCTGTGAGCTCAAGGCCAGCCCGGGCCGCAGAGTGAGACCCTGTCTCAGAAAAACAATGATACTAATTGCTCCTGGAAATCTGACCGTCTGGTTTTGGCTGGAGAAAAGCATTTGCATGGTGCTGTTTAGCGTGTTTCTGTGGCCTGTGATTTAGGCCTTTCCCGTGTGGAAGAATGCTGCTTCCTCAGTGAGGGCCCATGCCTCAGCAGAAGGCGTCCGACACCGATAACCATAGGGGACAGCCGTTGCTGTCCACACGCGCCAGCCTCTCCAAGGTCACGAAGTGGTAACACAGTTGGGCAAAGAAGGTTACCCCCCAACTTCATGTGAAGGGGATTTCTGCATTTGAGCTCCGGTTTTCGAAGCTCTTGAGTGTCTTGTAGCGTGCTCCACATAACTGGTGGGTGAGTTCGTGGCCCCCATTCTGAAGGAGCAGTTCAGGCGCACCCAATATGTGTCTGTCTAGCACAGGCGTGATGGTTAGTGATGCCCAGTCATCTGTGTGTGCCCACCCCAGATCATGCATGTCTTCATCTGGTTCCTCACGCTGGAGGCTGGAGAGAGATTCCAGGCTCATCCGTCTTCACGGAGGTGTGCAGGTAGTGGGGATAACCCATTTAAAATGTATGATTTAATGATTTTAGCATATTCAAAGAGTTGTCAGATCATCACCACAATCAGTTAGAGGACACCATGGTCTCAGAATAAATAGCATCACCCGCCACTTCCAATATGATTATTAAAAACTAGTTAGAAGCTGAGCGTGGTGGCACATGCCCGTAATCCCAGCACTCTGTAGGATGAGGCAGGAGGATCACAGCGAGTTCCAGGCCAGCCTGGCTCCACAGGGAGGTCTTGTCTCAAACAACGACAAAATAACAATGTTAGTGATAAAACACCATTCTTTATCCTTGTGGTTATCCTATAGGAATGTATGGTCATTTTATAATCATTTAAAGTTCTTTCCTGCATGGCTGTGTAGTTAGGTTCATAGCTGATGCTATGCCAGGGGTTTTTAAGCATTCTCCTGCTTGAAAAAGGAAAGAGGGGAAGAGGAGAAAAAGCAAAGGGAAAAGAAACTCACACACAGCAGAGTTCTCTTGTAAGAATCGTATGTAACACACTCATGTCCGTAAAAATTATATCCATTTCCATTTCATGCATTCAGGATTCTGCAGGTTTTGTAATGAACTACCAATGTGGCTCGAAACGAGCTCTCATTGCTGCGACAGCCTCTGGCCGCCGCGCTCTGAGCAGCGAGCTAAGTGTGTGTCAGGGCAGTGGGCTCGGGCTTCATGTCACCGCAGCGCTCCTGTAGCCTCACGCACGTGTGCCTGCCGTCCCCACACGTGTGCCTGCCGTCCCCACACGTGTGCCTGCCGTCCCCACACGTGTGCCTGCCCGCCAGCTCCGCCCAGCCCCAGTCTGGGAAGCGTAGACCTTTGCGGGCCTCGTCGCGTCTTTCCTGGGGGACTCCTGCAAGCGTTCCATGCGCATCATAACTCCTCATCCCAGCTGTATTACCAGTGTTAGAAACCGTGCCCCCTCTCGCTTGGCACAGTCCTTCCTTAGTCCCCAGCCTCCGCCTGTGGGTGGCACTTGAGGGCACCTCAGCTACCAGCACCTTGTGGTTGGGTGTAAGTTACCCTCTCGCCACCTCTGTGCCTTGTGTGCCAGGCACCCTGCTGCTTCGGGATTGTGTCCATGCAGGGAGACACTTCCTCTGTCTGTTGCTGCTTCTTATGACCACTCGGGATGTGGGCAGGACGTTCCTGCTGCTCTCCCTGAAAAGCCTCTCTGCGGCAGGACACCGTGAGATTTATGCTGCTATGGCAGCCGACTTCCTGCTGGCATGTGCCCCGCACTTGGTGACCACCCCATCCCAGGCACTGAAGAAACACTAGATAGAGGGCTTGTGCCACAGTGCCCTGGGCTCCAGGACCTGCCTTGTCACAGCCCTAGGGCGGGAAGAGGCAGGTCCTGCTTCTGTCTGAGAGTCCTGGAGCAGTCCAGGCTGCTGCACACATGTGGGAATGGAGTATTAATGTGTTTAGAAGATGCTTCCCACACATCGCAAGGGACTCCAGATGCTGGGCGTCAGTGAGCCAATGCTCAGTCTCATCTGCAGTCACTGGCTGCGCACACATCGGCTAGCGCACCGTTCCTGTCTGCTGTGACTTGTGCCCGGAGACTGTTTCAGGGTTGGCCATCCTGCTCAGAAATGGTGCCTGCAGGAGGAGGCGCTGGCCCAGGTGGATGCATGCACGTTCCAGGCTCCCTGTGTGGGGTACTTCGGCAGGTGGAGACCCAGGACCAGGGTTTGGCAGGAAGGTTGGTGGTGAAGAGAAGCAGCTGCCCCTTTGCCAGCCTCTCTCCAGCCTCAGCCTGCAGACTGGCGGAGGGAGCATCACTGCTGTCCTGACGTCGTCCTGGAGTGTAGGGCATGCTCAGACGTGTGCCTGGCATTCCGGGATTCTTTTGCCATCACTCATTAGTCGAGGTCAAAGCTACCTTTCCAGAAAGATGGCAGCCTGGTTGGCAACTGCTATCGAACTTGGCCGCTCTGCAGGCCTCTCTGCTCCTCTGGGTGGGCACTGGCCTCACTGTCATCAGGCCTTTGACCCTCTGGGGCTGCAGGGCTTCAGGACCAGCTGTCCCCACCCTCTCCAGCCAGCAGGTGCAGGAGGCCGCCTCCCTCCCAGTATTACCGCTCTCACCCCCCACCCTTTCCCTTCTGTGTCACCAGCTGGTGAGCTACTCCTGAGTTACACATTTGATGACAAGAAGTGCGTGGGCATCCCCACCCTGGCAGCACCGGACTCTGACCTATCATGTCCTCTGAGAACAGGCTCTAGGGCCTCAGACGGGGCCAGCCGGCCTCCCTTACAAGGGTCTGCCTCAGAAATGTGTGTCCACTGAAGAAACAGCACAGAAGGCATGGGAGTGTTCCATAGCTGGCCTGTATAATCTTAGGTTGGCTTTGTTTCCAAAACACAGTGCCCCAGGGAACCTGCCTCCCAGGGCTACGTCTGCCCTCATTGTTATTACGGCATCTTTCTCTGCTGAGTGACATATTCTTGGTGTGACCCACACAGCAGTCCTTTGTTGGAGTCCCTAAGGAATGACCTACTCTGCACCTGTTAGTGCTTAGCCTGGGGTGGCGTCAGGCTAGTCTTACCCTCTGGTGACTGTCCTTTCTGAGTGCACACAGCCCTGAGGTTCTGGGGCAGAGTGAAGATGTGGGCGCTGTCTTCTCTGGACAGTTGACCACCGCCCAAAGTTAAGCTGTCCCACCCTGCCCTGATTCTCCAACTTTGATATTAATAACAGAAATTTTTCTGGAAGTTTCTGGGGTTTTTTATTGGTATGTTTATTTGTTCATTTTGTACCTTGGGGGTTGGGGTGATTTGTTTGGAGTTTTTTGGTTTTGATTTGGTTTTTGGTTTTTTGAGACAAGGTCTCACTGTGTAGTTCATGCTTGTCTTGAACTTTCAGACTTTCAGCTGGTTTGAGTTGTGCTGCTGTAAACACGGGTATGCATGAATCTCTGTATCATGGTGACTTTGACTCTTTTGAGAGGATATCAAATATATTTTCTTTTTTCTTTTTTGAAAATGGATCTCACTATGTAGTTCAGGCTGGCCTTGAACTCACTATGTAGCCAAGGCTGACCTCTAACTCATGGCAGCTCTCCTGCCTCAGCCTCCCTAGTGCTGGGATTATAGGCATCCACCAAGGCTGGCCAAACATAATTTCTCTTTGTAGTTTTTTGAGAAATCTCATACTGGTTGTACTAGTTTGCACTCCCATCATCAGTGTAGAAGGGATCCTTCTCCCTGTAGCCTCCACAGTGTTTATTGTTTTTAAGTTCTTGATGATAGCCGTTCTTTTGGGGAAAGATGGAATTTCAGTGTTGTTTCGATTTGCATTTCTCTAATGGCTATGGATGCTGACTGCTTTCTCACGTACATTTATATTCTTTGAGACATGCATTTTCTTTTTTTTTCTTTTTTTCTTTCTTTTTTTTTGTCTTTTTGAGACAGGGTCTCACTATGCAGCTCAGGCTGGTCTCGAGCTCACAATGATCCTCCTGCCTCAGCCTCCCGAGTGCTGGGATTACAGGTCCACCATACCTGGCCCGAGACATGCATTTCAGTTGCCCAGTTTTTGATTGGGTCTGGAAGTTTCTATATTATTACCATCAAAGCTAAAAGTCTTTTAGGATTATGACTATTGGTGTTTACAAATATGAGGGGTTTTTTATCATGTTTATTTTGTGGTACTAAACCCAGAGCCTTCACACTGAGCTGCATCCTAACCTATATGATTTTTACTTTTAATTTTGAAACAAGGTCTTTCCAAATACCCAGACTGGGCTCAAATTTGAGCTCTTCCTGCCTCAGCCTCTCAGAGTGCTGGGATTATGGGCGAGTACTACCACCCCCAGCCCTGAAGGTCTTTGCTATTTCTTTGCTCGCTCTAGTTTTTGTTTTTGATCACTTCTCGGCCTTTTGGCTAAGATCAAGTGCAGTTTTTGTTTTCGAAAGAATCTTTGCTCTGAGAAGGATGTTAACTCTGCCTTGCCTGACCCTCTGCTGCCGATTTTGTGGATGGTGTTGGTTTCCAGCAGCTTGCAGTCTCTGATTTAGGGAGCCGTTACTGTGTTGCCCACTTGTGTCCATTGCTGCCCCTCTGTAACTCAGAAATAATGCTCATGCTGAAATCCTAAAGCCCCTCAGAACACACCAGCCCTGGTGCGTCATGGCCACAGAGCATGAAGATGGTGCCTTGCTCCCAGGCCTGCTTCTTTGCCACACAGGAGCGGCTCACCTCCCAGAGCAGAGCGGAAGACGCGGAGAGGCAGAGCTGTGGCGACCCAAGGCGCATTAGGGGCTGCTGCAGTGCAGGTGGAGGCTGGGCGTGGGTAGCTCTTGCAGGCTGACGAGACGTCCTAAAAATTGGTTGTGCTGCAGATGGGTGAAAACCACTGAACTGCATCCTTTACGAAGTAGATGAAGTCACAGGCTATGAATTACAGCTCTGTGCTTTCAGAGAAGACAGACACAGAAGCATGACGCGTGGGCCAAGGTCCGCTCTCCCCAGTACTGGGACAGAACCGAGTACTCTAGGACGGCATGGGAAGGGGCAGGGGCCGCTGGGTTGCACAGCTGTGACCACGCCCTGGTCAGGGAAGACACTGCATTGAGAAACCTGGGGGGGCCACAGGGCCATCGCTTTGACCCAACACTCCTCTGTGTTCCTTCTTCGCCTGGTTGCGATGGTTCCAAGCCACCTCCTTGCGGAGTAACAGGATGTCCCTCCCCGTTCACTGACATTGGCCTCAGCCACACCAGCTCCTTGGGAGCCACAGTAGCCGTGCACATCACATACTGGCTTTAGAGAGCAAAGCACAGGTCACCCCTGCACAGTGACTAGAAAGCTCTTTACTGGGAACGCAATGTGTGCGCTAACCTCGGTCATTTCAAGACTGGGGCACTTGCCCTTTCCCTTCCAAGAGGAAGTGCCTTGATGCCTTTGAAACCTCTTGACGTGCTGCAAAGGTATTTTTGGTGGTTGGGGACATTCTGGGAAGTCATGCAGATCACCTAAGGCAAATAACCCTGTGTGGGGGCTGTGTGGGAAACACGTGGCACAAAGGTGAGGCCCAACCTGGAGGGCGGTGGCAGCCAGCCTCTCGGGACAGCTTGGGGTGCACTGCTTCTCTCTTGTTGGGCGCAGGAGCTGGTCAGGCTGAGCATCGAGAAGCAGGGCCGGCCGTCTCCCACGAGCCCCGTGAAGCCCAGTTCCCCAGCTGGGAAACCCGACGGGTGAGTGTGACTGGTCCCCGAGGCACAGCAGGTGGCGGTGGCCGTGTGTGGGGGCTGTGGGTCTCGAGAGGGAGCCAGCCCCTGTCCCGGTCAGAAACCTGGATGAGCTCCTGCAGCTCTAAAAGTATGTGGGTCCTGCATCGGTGTGAGGCGTTTCCTTGCTCCTCTGAGTGTCATGTCCTGTGGGACCAGCTCTGAAGACGGTCTAAGTGTCCTGGCAGGGAGCCACCTGCAGCCAGCTGGCCCTCCCTGAGCACCTCTGGGTTGTATTTGGAATAGCCAAGCGCTGTGGTTTTTGGGGCTTGACTTGAGGGCCCTTTGGGTGTAATATAGGCCTCACCAGGAGAAGAGAGCCAGGGTGCGGTAGGCACTTCAGTGCTGCACAGCCCCAACGTAGAGCACTGCAGAGCACGGGCCCAGAGTCCATCCTCGGATGGGGAGCCTGAGGCTCAGAGTGGGGGACCCAGCCAAGCCTTGGTGTTTGTCAGGGACAGGTCCCCCATGCCCTCACCCTCCTGTGACCCCACATTCCTTTCATCTCTCCAGCCAACCTGAGCTCCCCCTGACTGACCGAGAGATGGAAATTCTGAACAAGACGACAGGGGTGTCACCATCGGCCGAGTTGCTGACAGACGCTACAGATGAAGAGGTTGCACCCCCCAAGCCCCCTCTACCTGGCATCCGGGTGGTGGATAACAGGTGATTGTCCATTTCTCTAGCACCACCCCTGCGTGTGGAACAGCATAGGGTGCCAATGGGAAGAGCTGGGGGGGCTCAATCTTCATTCCTTGGACACTCTGAGGTTCAAGCCCCAGGACTCCTGCACACCTCCGATTGCTCCTTAGTGGCTTGCATTTTGCCCCCCACCGAGGGAGCAGGAAAGGATTGCCCTGGCTTTTGGTCTTTTGGTCTTTACAGAGTTTATTGGGCAGGGAGGGGCAGGTTGGAGCTGAGATGTAGAAATTGGGTGTGGAGAGTCTGGTCATAAAGCGCCCCCTCCCGGGCTGGGGATATAGCTCAGTGGAATAAGCGCCTTCCTAGCAAGCGCAGGGTCCTGAGTTCGATCCCCAGTACCGCCAAAAAAAAAAACAAAGGGCCCCCTCCCATGTCCTGTGCCCAGGCACTGCTCTAAAGAGCCCTTGTTTGTGGCATCTGGTTTGCCTGGATGTTTTGGTCTCTTGCAGTCCACCAGCACTGCCACCCAAGAAAAGGCAGTCAGCTCCGTCCCCTACCCGCGTGGCCGTGGTGGCCCCCATGAGTCGAGCCACCAGCGGCTCCAGCTTACCTGTTGGAATTAACCGGCAGGTAATGCAGCCCCAGGCCTGGGTGGGCTGTGGAGTGAGGATGGCTGGGGCAGAGTTGGCAGGTGGTCACCTTCTCTCCAGGGCGGGTGGACGTTCCCATGGCTGGAGCCACAGCACCACCACCCCCAGGACATCCCTGGCACACACCCCTGCCCACCGCTATTCTGTCTGTGCACGGCATTCCGTGCCGCAGTGTCAGTGGTGGCTCTGAGCATGGCAGCGTCTCCTTCTAAGTCAGAGTTGTGATTGCCCTGCCCAGACTGCTGGAGTGTCTCGGAAGCCTCTTTAGCCTGTCTCCTTTCTCCCGTAAGGACTTCGATGTGGACTGTTACACACAGAGGCGACTCTCGGGAGGTAGCCACTCGTACGGCGGGGAGTCGCCCCGCCTGTCCCCCTGCAGCAGCATGGGCAAGCTGAGCAGGTCTGACGAGCAGCTCTCCTCTCTGGACAGGGACAGCGGGCAGTGCTCCCGGAACACAAGCTGTGAAACACTAGGTGAGCGCAGCAGCCTCCTGCAGCCGGAAGACCCTGGCCCGAGTCCTGCTGACCCCGGTCACTAGCCGGGTGATGCTGCTAGACCTCTTACAGTCCACACCTGGGTCACCGTGTCTGCAATGAGGCTAATATCTGCCCTTCACAGAGGCCAAAGGTGTCCACATAATAATGTGAGACCACCCCAAAGGCACTTGGGGGCTACCTGTCCTCTGGAGATACATCACTGCGTGTTGTGACCCTGCCATTGGTGCTTAGTTTTTAGTGAAGGTTTAGTGATACTGTGGTCTGGGTGGTCACAGGTCAGGGCAGCTTGGCCGGAGCCTGAGGACACTGGGCTCTTTGTGGCCTGTGAACTCCACGTCTTCACCTCTGCAAGCGTAATCAGAGATTGCAGTGGGCCTCAGTGCAGGGCCTCAAGGCCAGCGTCACGGGGGTGGGGGCTGGCACTCTGGGGACCAGAGGCAGTGTGGCATAGTCCCTCAGTGGGCCAATCCGCAGCTTCTAAATGTCCCTGTGGTGTATTAATAAGTGGGAAAAGTCGACAACCATTTGCATAGCTTTTTCTCAAGTGAGTTTAAAAAAAAAAAAATTAGAGGAAGAAGAAACTTGGAAGAAATGCGTCAAAATGTGAAGAGAGATGGTAGGTTCTGGGACTGTCCTGATTTTTATTTTCATGATAGCTTGCCATGTTTTCTACAGTGATCTGGTAGGTTAGGAATTTTAAAGATTTGAGACAGGCCTGTGGGAGCCTGGGTTTCCGCTGCGGCACTGCTGTGTCTACACAGAGAGGGAGATCAGGGGGCGAACCAGCAAATAGGATGGACGCAGGGGCTCAGAAAGATGGGCTGGGAGGATGGGAGCGAGACCCAGCAAGGCAGAAGGCCACGTTGCCGTGTATTTGCAGCTAACAGGAGCTACGCCCTGTGATTGCAGATCACTATGACCCCGACTATGAGTTCCTGCAGCAAGACCTCTCCAACGCAGACCAGATACCTCAGCAAGTGGCCTGTCACCTCAGCCCGTTGCCAGAGTCCTTGGGGGAGTCTGGGTCTCCGTTTCTTGGGCATCCTTTCCAGCTGCCGCTTGGCAGCTGTCCCCAGCCCGAAGGCCCCTCGGCCCTGCAGACAGAAACCCCACCCGCCCTACCAGAGAAGAAGCGCAGGAGTGCAGCCTCGCAGACCACGGAAGGCTCTGGCTGCAGGGCATCCTATGAGCGGCACCCCTCGCAGTATGACAACATCTCGGAGGACGACCTGCAGAGCTCCACGCCAGCCCCGTCCGTCCCCTACTCACCCTTTGCTGCTCTCCTGCCCTTCCAGCAAGGAGGCTCCTCAGTGCCCTTGGAGTTTGTGGGTAATTTTACGACTTCCGAATCAGCGGGTGACCCCGAGAAGCCGCCTCCTCTGCCGGAAAAGAAGAACAAACACAGTAAGCTTGTTTTGAGCCCTGGGCAGGAAGTGCACTTGCTCACTAGTGTGGCGATGTTCTGTGGTCAATTAGCTTGTGAACAGAGCAGACCAGTGCTTCACAGGACACTGGGTGCTGCACACATGGCCTTGCCAGGTACCCAGTGTCACCTTTCTGGGTGGTCATCGTTTCTGGTGGTCCTTCCCTAAAGCCCGATAAGATGGCCTTTCCTTAGGTCTCTGTAAAGTCCCAGTCCTGGTCCACAGCGCCCAGGTGCTTCACCTCTTTAGATGGCAGTCAGTTGACCCTCTGCCCTGAATACACGGTGACAAAGGGAAAGAGTGTTACGGTACACAGGATGGTGCTACACAGCACCTGTGTAGAGAGAGGTGGATGTAAGCACAGCTTCCTGGCTTAGTGGCTTTCCACCAAGCAGAGTGGTTTTCCAAGGGTTCCTGTTTAGAGACATGCTGGGTCCATGCCAGTTGCACGCTGTCCTCCTTGAGCAGCACAGGGCCAGTGAAGGTCAGCACACTCACAGAATGCCCAGGATCTGGCTGGAGGGGCTGATGACGCTTTAATAGATGATGTAGGTCCAGGTCCAGGGTGGATCGGAAGCCCGAGTGTATAGTTGGGTATTTTCCAACTGTGAATTTGCAACAGAATCACTAAGCGGTGTTTTGGGGAATTCCGTTTCATCCTGTGCCTTTGCCCTCACGCAGCCCTGGAACCTTTGGCTTTCCCTGGTGTATGTGGCCACATCAGCCCACAGCCCAGGGCCCAGCAGAGCTCAGCTGCAAACTGGCAGACAGATCTGTAGACCAGAGGTCTCCAGGGAGGGTGGACCCAGCTTGGTCAGACCCCACCGGACAGTCTCGAGGACAGAGGGCCGGGAGAGTGATGGCCACCAAGGGGGTACCATGCCCCTGGCTCCTCACTGGGTATGACCCATCTGGTGCAGTCAGCTCAGTTGAGGGGGTCAGCTCCTGGCTCTGTCCCTCCTAGATTGCCTGACTTCCGGTTTCCAGGAAGCCCCAACTCTGAAGAGTTTTCCCACTGCAGACAGCTGGGCCACTTTCTTGGTATCGGACTCTCAGCTCCACCTGCCCTATGCTCATGGCACTTGTGACGTGGCCCATGGGGAGGCTCCAGCTCAGTGGGTGGCTGAGCCATCCCCGCCTTGCTACACGCTGACTTAAGTTTTTTGCTTCCCCACCCAGGGGGCTTTTGCAACCCAGCTCCAGTTGTCACCTTAGCTGCTCTGTGAGTCAGTTCATTGGTACAGATTCCTAGATAAATATCCAGGGCCCAAAGCACCTTTCCCCCAACACTGGCTCCTCTACAGGGGTGGAGCCCGTCCCCACTGCTGAGGCCAGGGGAGAGGTGCAGGGTGTCAGGACACTGGTGTTTGGGCGCTCTGCCTTGGGCACCCAAACATGAGCACAGGGATTGAAGGAAAGGCTTCTGCGCCAGGCTGCCCTCCCTGCTCTGTAAGGACACCAGGCAGCTGTGCACAGGGTTGCCCTGCACCCACTGGCTCCGGTGGCGGCGACAGGGCTCAGATCTCAAACCCCGTCGTCAGGAATGGAGGCCCGCACCTGCTTTGTGGAGCAGTGTCCACAGGGCTTAGTTTGTGGGGATGCAACAGCTGAGCTGTTCTCAGGCTTCTCCCGTCCCCGGGCGGGGGAGGTCCCTCTGGAGGTGGCTGTCACCCTGCCTGGGCAGAAGAGACTGGCCTGCTGTGGCCACGTGAGACTAGCAGCTCTGCAAGAGGTGAGCTTAAGCCGGGGAGGTCGCTCAGCAGCACAAGTGCCTACCTGGCAGGCACAAGGTCCTGAGTTCAATTCCCAGTACGAAAAAAAAAAGGCAGAGCTGAACATCAGGCCACAAGGATGACACAAGCTGGGCTTCCCACAAGGACAGCTAAATGGAACACTGAGTTCAGAGGCTGGCATTCTCTCCGCACCTCGGCTGTGCAGCAGGGCACATTCCAGGGCTCCCATGGCTCCCAAGTCCCCAGGAGTGCAGCTGGGGCTATGCTCTCTCAGAATGACACAGCACCACCCAGGTACAGCCCCTCCTGGCAGAGCCCAGCGTAGACCCTATTGCGCCTGGCTTGTGAGGTCCCACTGAGCACCTCCGACCTGCTCCAAGCCCCACCCTGGCACAGACTCAGGGCCCAGGCGTCATCCGCTGCCTCAGCCAGCCCGGCAGCACCAGAGGACTTTCAGGGGGTCCCCACCCCCTGCCAGGCACCCCTCTCCATCCCTGAGCTGTTGAGCTCTGCCACAACCTGCCCCGGCCTCAGAGCTGGTAGCAGAGGTCCTCGCTGACCTTCACATGGCTCCCTGATGTTCTAGAGTGGCACCACATGGCCACCCACTAACTGTCCCCACAGGACCCACTTCCCTACTGCCACCTCACACACCTACTTCCTGTCAGTCCACAGGCAGGTGAGCCCGAGAGGCAGAGGACTGTCCCACTAGTCTGGTGCAGTCTCAGTGCTTGCATCAAGACCCCATGTGATAGGAGAGTGAAGGGAGTGGCGGTGGGTGAGGGATGCCACAGCCACTAAGCTTGACTGTGGGGACTGAGCACAGGAGGCAGCGTGCAGCCCTGAAGGCGGGGCCAGGAGCAAGCGTGGGCCAGAGGGTTCAGGTGGAGCCCACAGAGCTGGTGTTTTCTGAGTACAGCTGGAAACCCCCAAGGGCTCCGCAAGAGGGAAGCAGGTGCCCTGTGTGCTTTCCGTTAATCAGCTTCAGTTGTGAGAGCAGATCAGGGTTCTCAGGGGAAAGTACAGAAATCTCTGTGTCTCCCACAGGCAGTGCAGCCCCCCATGGTCCCCCTACACCAAGCAGGACGTGTGCTGCCAAGTGTGAGCCCACAAGGTGGGGAGCCCAGAGCACCTGGGGCTGCAGTGTCTGGAGCACACTCTCAGTGCAGGACTCCTGTGCAGAGCGACGCTTGATACCCAGTGTCGCCGCATGGTGCCCCTGCCCGGAGAGTCCCTGTGCCTGTCCTCTCTGCCAGTGCCTCAGTGCAGGATAAGACGGGCGGGTGGGGCTGCCCCAGCCAACGCCAGCGTGACCTCTGTCCCCACAGTGCTGGCCTACATGCAGCTGCTAGAGGACTACTCAGAGCCTCAGCCCTCCATGTTCTACCAGACGCCGCAGAGCGAGCACATCTACCAGCAGAAGAATAAGATGCTCATGGAAGTGTACGGCTTCAATGACTCCTTCAGTGGGGGCGACTCCACACAGGAGCTGGCCCCACCGCCCGCCCTGCCACCCAAGCAGCGGCAGCTGGTAAGCCGCCCCGCCCCGCGTGCCTGGTGCCGCGGGGTGCCCAGTGCTTCCGGCCCTACCAGACCTCTTTGCTCACCCTGGCAGAGCCTCCCCCTTGCTGAGAGGCTCCACGCAGCCTGGACAGGCTGTGCTGCACACGTCCGCTTTCTCTTCTGATGCTCTCTTGTTATGTTTCCTTTCTTCTTTGGCTCCAACACAGACCTCCTAGAAAGGAAGGACTCAATCAGAGGACAGGGCCTGTCTGTGCACAGCCATCTGCGAACTCCGTTTCCATAATGGCTGAGCTGACTCCTGGCCTGCCCCTGGCCAGAGGCGGCCCTCAGAGAACAGGGCTGCTCTGTGCTGTGGATATGGCCCCAACCTCTGAAACACACCTGTCAGGGTCCTGCTAGAGAGCGAGGTGGGGCCAGGCAGAAGGCAGAGGGTCTTTGGGGACAGCCTGTTAGCACCTCCAGCCCTTTGCTCTTTGCTACCAGTTGCCAAACCCGGATCTGAGCCTCTGGTGCAGCCACACTGTCCAGGATAGATGGCTTGTATTCCACCATCCAGTAGCTTTCTGACCAGAGAAGAGCCTGCTGCAGTGAGGGAGGCCATTGTTTTGTCCATTGCAAGGGACCCTATCTTCTGGAAGGCAGCTGCAAACTCTAGGACACACAGCCCTGGTGTTGCTCCTTCTAGCCACCTGAGCCTCAGCCTGGCCTGGGGAGTCCCGAGCCATGCTGCCTTCCACGTGCTCTGGCTGACCCAAGTCGGTTTCCCTTGGAGTCGGGAGCCTTGGATTCCAGTCCTGCCTTTCATGAGCCGGGTCCCAGGCACTGTCCACGTCTTGGCTCTTCACCTGCCCAGCACATGGGCACTGCCTGTGAGTCCAGGCTCCTCTGAAACGTAATTCCTAGGGATCTTCATGGAAATGTAGGCCTGGCCTAGCACCCCTAACTCAAAGCGTCTGGCCAAAGCCAGTGCTGAGCCAGATTGCACCCAGAGCTACCAGTGTGCCCACGGGCATCCCACCTGAGCACAGAGGCATGGCCTGAGGGCCATTCTGAGAGAGCCGCCACCCTGGCAGGACAGGCTGCTGCCAGCAGATCCTGAAGCCTCTCCAGGCCGGCGCAGCCACCTGCGTAGCTCCCATGAGCCCCACCACAGCTCCCAGCACCCTTCTGTGTGTAAACAGGCCGAGAGACTGACTCCAAGACCCACACTCGAACCGATGCCTAGCCCATGCTCATAGGCCGAGCTGCTTGCCAGCATCCGCTGTCCAGAGACGACATGCAGAGGAGTCGTGTAGGTTGTGCAGACAGAACTGCTTGCCACGATCATGCTTGCTAGCCACCCCACGCAGGAGCCACCCCTGGCAAACCCTACGTCAGCAGGTGGTCGGTGGCACGATCCAGACTCAGAGCCCATGCCCTGGTCCCCACAGAGGTTTTCGGAGCCCCGCGTCTCCCCAGGTCTGCGGCTTCAGCCCACTTGTCCTCTGGCCAGTGTGTCTGGAAACTCACCTGACTGCATTGTGAGGAGGGGAGGCAGGGCCCTTGTTGCCAGGCCACCTTCAGCGGATGTCCCTGAGCCCTGGCCTGTCCAACATGTCTTCAGGATGAGGGAGCAGCCCCGGGCCTGGCTGTGCATGCTGACTGTTCTCTGCTTTCCCCTCTCCCTGCCTTCTCTCTCGCCCCTCTGCCCAGCAGGCCTCCTATGCTGCTTCTTCCTTCTCCTCTGTCTCCCACTGTGTCCAGCAAACTAAAGTGGCCTTCACCCCCGACGACGGCAGTGCCACTCAGGGCCTCAGTGTGTCCGTGTCTAACTCCTTTCTCAGCCGGCACGGCAGCTTGCCTGTGCCCTCGGTGAGTTGCTCCCTGCTGTTCCTGTCGGCGACCTAAGCACTGTTCCTCGGAGCCTGCGCCTCCGGAAGCTGCTGCCCCTGCCCCCTGCTAACTGCACAGGGTGGGCGGGAGGCTCCGGGGAGGGGTCTTGGGGCTTTTAGGGGAGCCGGGAGGAGTGTAGGGAGGTGAGCAGCCAGGTCGGTGTCCAGCGCAGGGCTGTGTCAGCCTTTCGTGGGCCTGCGCAGGAAGCCAGGCCCAGGACGGCTGGAGGCTGAGGACTGTGTCACTCAGCTCCTTCTGCGTAGTCAACCACCCTGAGCTTGGTGGCTTAGAACAGCAGAAACCTCTTGCTTGTCCTCGCATAGGTTGCAGGCCAGTGTGTGATGCTGATCTGGCCCAGGCCTGGCTGATCTGGCTATATTTGCTGCTACCTCTGGGACCTCACTGGGGACAGTTGGTTCATCTGTCACCTCCATCAGGCTGGCCTGGGCTTGTTCTGTGGCAGCTGGCAGGATTCCAAAGAGGGGCATGTGCCAGGTGCGCTGCAGCCTAAGCTCCTAGATGACAGTGTCTCTGGGTGAGGCCCCACCTGCCCCACAGCAAGAGGCGCCATACCCGTGCAGAGCACAGGCCCGCACAGGTGGGTCCCAGTCACCGTACCCCCCGAGGGAGCAGCCACTGCTCTCGCCTCAGTCCGCATCAGGCCAGAGCCAGCTGGCCACTGTCCTAGCTATCTGTGCCCACACAGCCCCGAGCAGCAGGGAAGGGACAGAGCCAGCTTGGCCCGTGCGATCACTCTGGCCACGGTGACTCGTTCTTCCTTCCCAGGCTGCGTATCTTTCCTTGGACTGTTTGGGACGGAGAGGACCTGATGAGTCAGCCCAAGCAGCCGTGCATGTAGTGAACTTACAGGAGTGAAGGGGCTTGTTCTGAGCCGTGTTCTGGTCCTGCTTCCAATTCTGTGCTCGGTGGAGCTGACGACTTCATCTGTGCCATCAGCTGTCCATCCTGGAAATGGAGAGCGGGTGGAATGGGCAACCTGATAGAGTTGTCCAAGGACCCCGGCCTGGCTTACTTTTCTCTCGTACCCATCTGTGCCAGGATTTTGGTCCCATGCAGAGGCCAGGACAGCACTGCTTGCAGGAGGACCTTGGTTGCGTCCTCCTGAGGGTACTCAGGTCTCTCTGCAGGGCCCTTGGCAGCCAGGCCTGCCGGGAAGGCTGAATGCTTCCTCCTACACCCCTGGCCGCCTCTAGCCATCGCCTTCCACGGTGTCACACACATGGCTTTTAGGCAGTCTTATTTTTGCCTGCCACTTGCCCAGACCATGGGGGTGAGACGCCCTGAGTTTCTGTGCATCCCATCTGAGTGTGGGACCCATTAGGGGGCTGCAAATGAACTGCACCATTTGCCACAGAATTATAGAAAAACCAAGGTCATTTTGGTTCATTTGGGGAAAGAGCATGTTGTGGTTTTCATCCCTGGGACACAGAAGCTTTAGGCACCTGGTGTCCACAGCGCTGCGTCCACAGCACCAGTGTCAGGGAGGGCTGAGGGGCTGAGCTGCTGAGCGGCTCTGCGTATGAGAAGGGTGGCACCGTGGAAGCACTGCCCAGGGCTTAAGCCCTTGGAGCCGCCATCCCCTGAGGTGCTGAGTCCCCAGAAGCACAGCTTGCGGGAGTGCCGGTGTTTTTTTCCTGGGCTCTCCAGTTAGATTCTGCCATGAGCCCAGACACGGCTTTGGATTGCTGCAGTGTCAGAGCATCCCTGGAGTCTCGTTCTGGTTCCCAGGTCTGTGTCCAGCCCAGCATGGCGTTCTGAGGGGTGCCCCTGGAACACAGCTGGGTCCAACCTGAAGACGCCTCTCAGGTTGTTGGCAGTGACCCATTGTACTGAAAGATTCTGACCGTGGAACACCTCTTGTTGAGGGAGTTTGTAGAGCAGTGAACCTGCATTGAAGCTGGGCGTGGTAGCATCTATCTACCTGTAATCTCAGCACTCTGGGTGGCTGAGGCAAGAGGGTCCCAAGTTGGAGCCCAGCCTGGGCACCTCAGCAAGTTCCTGTCAAAACAGAAAATAAAAAGGCTGGCATGGAACTCAGTGTGAAAGTTTTGGGTTCAGTTGCCACTATGAAGGAAAAAAAAGAAAAAAAACAGATGACTCAGATAAAAGCAGGTGCTGCAGAAGCACCCTGCTGCACTTTCAGGTCCCAGGCTGAGGTGACTCAGCCTGCCAGGCCACCCCCAGCTTTGTAGCTGCAGGGGCCGGAGGCGGGAGACAAGCAGAGTGAGGCGGGAAAGCAGGTGTGAATGTAGCCTCCCATGCTCCAGGGCACAGTGCCCTGCAGGGTGAGGGCCCATTAGTGTCAGAGAGGCCAAAGGCAGGGCAAACCGGGGACTTTTGAGCCAAGGCCAGGGGAGAGGGTTCACCCTGCTCCTCAGGACCCCACCCCCCTCGAACCTACACTCTGGAGCGGCATGCTGGGCAGCACCTTCCCTCCCCTCAGTCCAGTGAACACCCCCACTAGGTGGGGTCTCAGCTCCCAGTCTTCTGGGAGGCAGACAAGAGCCCATTGAAAACAGCTTGGCAGAGAAAGGGATGGGACAGTGAAGCAAGCCAGAAGGCAGAGATGGGAGAAAAGGGGCCTGGGGCCAGCCCGCCACAGTGCGCCTCGCCTTCCCTCCC
Source organism: Dinomys branickii (assembly GCA_004027595.1). Taxonomy (NCBI): domain Eukaryota; kingdom Metazoa; phylum Chordata; class Mammalia; order Rodentia; family Dinomyidae; genus Dinomys; species Dinomys branickii. The sequence continues at coordinate 57,438 of PVLD010006002.1, read as the reverse complement.
AGGACCCACATGCCATGTGCCAGGTCCTCTCCCTCTCCTCGGTGTCCCATCAAAGCTTCCTGGGCTCCGTGCCCCGGCTGCAGCCCAATCCCGTGGTGGCGCAGCCACTGCCTCCATGCTGCACTCGCTGGCCTGACCTCTGGTGATGGGATAGGGGAAGTGTGGGGTCTGGCCGCGTCCCCTTCCTTGGGCCAGGTGTCACTGAGCCTCCAGGGCAGGACAGTTGCCACCCTCCACCCTGTCTTCTGCCGCCTTCCTGCTAGCAGACAGCTGTGGCTGGTACCGCACCCAGAGAGGCTGGGGGGCTGGAAAGCACTGTTGACATAATTCTTCTTGGCTTCCCAAATGCTTCTGGATAAGCAAACTGCGAGCGGACCTGGCTTTGATTAGAAATGCTTAGGGCAGCCAGCATGTATTTTTTTATATTAGATTTTTATTGGTACATTTTAGATACACAAAACAATCACATTCATCATAGAGAATTGGTACCTGTACATGGTATAACTTTGGGGTTTGTGGGGGTGCTCTTTGGTACTAAGAATTGAACTCAGGACCTTGCGTTTGCCAGACGGGTGCTGTGCTGCTGAGCTAGATCAATCCCCAGCCCTATAACTTTGGTTTTTTTTCCCATTCCTCTACCCTCCCTTCAACTGTGTATTTTTTTTTTTTAAATCTGTGGTGAGAGAGTCAAGCATGTGTGGCTGTGAGGACCTCGCTCTTTACTTGGAGGTCGAGCCAGGTCTAGAAGGCCATGGCCATCCCCTCCTGGGAGGCAGCCGGGGCCAGCGCCACCCCTGCAGCTCCGCCGGGCCATCTGTGGTGTTCATGCCTGCTCTTCCAGCACTCGGCCAAGCTCCTGGCCACAGACTGTCCCTGAGAATTCAGCCAGCAGCTGTCCCGGGGCCGTGAGCTCGGTGACAGAAGAGGCTCATGCAGGGTTAGGAAGGGCGGCCATGATGAGGCAGTGAAGACCAGCCAGGTCCTTGGGTGGGAAAGGAAGTTACCCTGCCCTTGCCTTCCCTGAGTTACCTGGGCAGGCGTAAGTCACACGACAGATGGGAGGGGGCCGGTGGCTCAGGGTAGAAAAGTGTTTCTCAGCCTGCATTGCTCCCAGGCATTACGTCTAGGGCCTGCCTGACTTTGCGGGTTTCCTTAGCAGGTCCCTGAATTGTCAGCATGGGTTCCCCTTGGAGGAAACGAGTTACCTGCTGCTGTCCTCCAGTGGGAGACGTCTGTGCCCCTCCGTCTCACAGTCTTGGTCCCCCAGCCTGGCAAGGCACACATAGCTCGTGGGGGCTTCAGATCTGAATCATCAGCCCCAAGACTCCCCCGCTCTGGGGTTCCTCTGATCTTCAGAGCCAGTCTGTATGCAGACCACTCCCATGCCGGACTCCGGGCTCCTCGAGATCAGGATTGGGTCCCCAAGGCCCAGCATGTGGCAGGGATGTGCACTCACATCTGTGCAGCTGTGAATGTTCCTGCCCATGGGGCGGCACGAAATGGAGGTGTCACCATGGCACACCAGCTCGCTGTGTGTGAACCAGTCCTCAGGTCCCACCGTGCTACCCAAGCCCACCCAGATGGTCACCGAGGCCACCAGTGGTCTCCCACTCAGCACCACAGCCAGGCGAGTGCTGGCCCTGCAGAGCCAGGCGTGCACTTGTGTGGTCTTCTGAGGCCCTGGCTAGCTGCAGGTCCATGGCCTATGTCCCCAGCACCCTTGCTAGTCCTCCCCTCCCTCACTCACACTTACTCTTCTCTCCTGCCCTCGGGCTTCTTGGAGCGCCACCCCATCATGCTTCATCCCCCCACCCACAGCATGAACCGCAGTGCGCCGTCCAGCTCCCTGGTCCACCCAGAGGCTGGGTGGCAGACGCCAGGCAGTGCTGTCCTCGTTTTCCTGCTGCTTCTCAAGAGTGTGGTCCTGAGACAGGGCCTGAGCCTTAGGCTGCGGTCGCAGTGCTGCCTGGGGCCAGGCTGGGTGGTGCTGCCACATGGCTGAGCCGGCCTGGAGGATCTTGATGTCCCCAAAGCAGTAATAGGGAGGCCAGGAGCCTCTTCCCCTGGCCTACATTGTGTTCTTTCCTGTGCCCCTGCATTTCTAGAGCAGGCTGACACTGATGGTCCCGTGACAGCGTCCTGCCCCATGAGGCAGACCCAGCTGCTCAGAGAGCCTGTGGTCTTTCTCATTCCTTCCCCTTGGACCCGAGAGGCCCTGGCTTCAGGGCCTCTGTCTGTGTAGGCCTAAAACTCACTCTGGTTCCCATAGGCATAGTGCGTTCTCCCTGTGTGGCTCTGACCTTCCTGAGACCCAGGTTGCCACCAGGCAGCACTGCCCCTGCCATGTGCATCTGTCTCAGGACTCCTGCAGACTCTGAGGACAGTGGAGAGCTTGGGAGGTGGAGGGCTGCCTGCCTCAGCTCCTGGGGGCTCCCACAGGCCTCCCCCTTGCTCCTAGACTTCCTGTTGTCATCTGTGGATACAGGCCTGAGAACTTCTTTCTTCTGCTTCCAGTATGCTTTGATCCCACCCTCAGTGCCCATGGCCACAGCCTGGTCAGAGAGTGCGTAACCTGTCCCTAGGAAGGAGCACCTGTCACTCCACACACACAGAAGTCTGCCTCTCCTACCAGTGCTATCCGTCATCCAGGGCCTTCCCTGCAGCTCCGTGCCTGAGTGGCCTCCTCATTCTAGAGGTGGAGAAGGCCCCTTGCAAAGACCCAGCCACTAGCTTGCAGGCTTAAGCTAAAGCCAAGGTTGCATCCAGACCCTCTTCATGGAAGCCAGTGTTAGGTCAGTGTTTATAAACTTAAGTTACAGCAGATACTGAGCTGTGGTGCATCTTGACCAAAGAGAAGCTGGCTGGCAAGACACAGAGGGTGTGTGCTTGCCCCAAGACACTGCAGGCCTCAAGTAGTCTGAGAGGAAGGAGCCAAGCCCTCGCCATGCCACTGAAATCCAGAGGGCAGAGGAACCATTGCGCTGGGTTGCCAGGACTGTTTGCACCCTTTCCGCCTGTGTTCAACCTCTCCATAGAACACCGGTGCTGTCAGGCCAGCATGTGGTCTGCAGAGCACCCTGAGAAGCAGCAGGGTGAGCGAGAGCTGGGGACAGCCTCAGGCCCTTCCCAGAGGCCCTGCAACCTGGGTCACAATGACCCATCATGGGAGAGGGACTCTCTCTGTCTTTACACTCCCTTCCATCGCCCAGAACTCCCCCAAGCAAAACAAAAACATTTGTTCTTTACATCCTTATTTTTAGAATTTTCAGATGGTCAAAGAACTCCACTAGAAAGTTGTTCAAACCAGGAAAGGCTGTTTGGGGCCTGATGCGGCTCATGTCACCTTCTGAGTCCAGTCAGTTTTATCATTCTCACAGTGACCCACAAACATACCTCTCCTGGCTGGGCACAGACAGCTTGTGACAGGTCTCAGGCCAGAACCTGCCACTGAGCTTTGGGACCATATCTGTGTCCCTGTGTAATTACAAATTAACAGAGTGACTTCAAAGCAGTGCCTGAGGTTGCTACAAAGCCAGGCTTTGTCACCAGAGCTTTGGGCCCAGGGAGGAAAGAAGAGTGACAGAGGTCTGCGTGAGGAGGTCAGCACCTGTGCTGGTGTCCTGGCAGTGACTGTCCCAGCCCCCACGCAGCCACACAGGGGCCTGCTGTGCAGCAGCTAAAAACTTGATTTCCTTGGAAGACAGATTGGCTGGGCCTGAGCCAGGGCCAGCGCTGCATAGTGAGCAGTACTCTGCAGGGAGGGAGCCGCAGCCACACTGCACAGCAGCTTCCCTTAGGGCTCCTCACAGGGTGGGGAGGTGGGGGGGCACGGTCTCGCATCTTGCCCTGCTCAGGGAGTCCGTCCACGCACACAGGGGCCTTTCCCAGTCCCTGGTGGGTCACCCCGCCCTGTGCCCTGCACTGGGGCTTCCTGCCCGCAGGAGTACAGAGGGCTGTGACTCGAGGGCTCGGCTCTCCTTTGGAGATGTGCTTCCTGCTAAGGTAGCACAGGCCCAGCCCCGTCCTGGTTCATACCAGGACTAGAGCAGACACGGAAGTGTTGCCGAAAATGGGCACCTGGCCACCTTCAGGGGCTTTGCCTTTAATGAGTTGACCACAAGCTAACCCAGCTCGCTCTCCATCTCGTGCTTCCACACATGGCCTCACTGGAGCCCAGGCTGGCCTCGAACTTAGAGATCCTCCTGCTTAAACCTCCCAAGTGCCGGGATTGCGGGCAGGCACCACCACGCCTGGCTAGATCTCCGCTGCCTTTTTAAACTCTGAAACCTGGTCATTCACCCAGGCGTACACTTGCAAAAGAGCTGGTTACTCCTTCCAACTTCCGCCCTCCGTCAGCTCACTGCCTTTTTTGTGCCTGGCGTCACACGGCACTTGGCTAAGGAACTCTGAGCTATCAGAGAGCTATGGGCTTACTTGAGGGCTTGATGCACACTCAGAGCACACCTCAGTGTTCCTGGGACACCGAGTGGCTGCGAGGTAGCATCCTTACCATGAGAGGTGCACAGCAAAGCCCTTGGAACCCCATCTGCCTGGCAGGAAGTACCCATGACGGTCGCCATCGTGGTCCTCAAGTGATCCTGGCTGTGTGTGACCAGGGCTAGCACTGGGAGCTGGGCGCCCTGCTCTTAACTGCTCAGGTGCTCGGATCTGCTGATGTTCACAGGTCTCAGACCAGAGCCTGTCATGTTCCTGAGTCCTCAACCCAAAGCCTCACCGTGGCTATAAATACAAATTCCTGCCGCAGTTCATCCAAAGCAACAGCAGCACCAGCCAGCTCCTAAAACGGATGCCAGGCTGGGTGGTGTGGCCTGGAGCAGCTGACCTGCCCTTCTGTCAGGGGAGAGCCTGATCTCCAAGCAATAGCTAGAAACGGGGCTGCTTGCGATCTGGAGCCCCTCGGCGCCCTCTGGGGCACCCAGCACAGTTGTGGTGAGGACAGCCTTCCTGGCAAGTCCCTGCCCGAAGGTCTTGTTCTATGGAGCTTGGCTGTGCTCCCAGCAGGACCGCATAGCTGGAATACCAGAGCTCAGGGAGGGGCGGAGAGCCAGGCCCCTTTGTCCCACAGATGCCAACTGGGCTCTGGTCTCCTCCCTGCATCCTCAGTGGCTCTCCCACCTTGCCTCCTTTGCCAGCCTTCTCTGAACCTGAGCCGGAGCCATGGTCCACACACACAGCAGAGGCGCTGCCACAGGTCAGACAGTGGTCTGGGCACTTGGATTAGTAACCAGTGTCTGAGTGCTGTCCACCCCCCAAGTACATGCCGGGCTGCCACAGAGGCCTCTAGCTTTGATAGAAGGGCCCTGCGCAGGTGCCCCAGCAAGCAGGAGGGACAGCTGGCATGGACAGGGCACTTACTGTGCCGGCCACACAGCAGGCACTCACTGGTGGCCACAGTACCCTTGCCTTCATCTCTGATGAAACCGAGGCTCGAGAGCCAAGGTCACGTGCCCAGCACCACACAGATGGGAAGGTGTCACGGGATCAGGTCCATGTCCAGGCAACATAGCGCACCCACCAGCTGCTTCCTGGCCCTCTTCCCACAGGGCCCTGCCTGTGCAAGTCCACTCCACCTGGCACAGCCAAAGCCTGCTGACCGTGTGCCCGGATCAGTTGTTTAGGAAGCTACTCCCTGCACCCTGTGACAGTGCAGAAGTCCTTTGCGAGCAAGTCAGGGCTCACTTACTGACCCTCTTGCATGCCTGCCAGGACGTGCCGGCCCGGAGGCAAACCCTACTCTAGGCGCTAGGCGGCAGCAAGTGCACAGATACGCAGGTGGAGGAGGGGCCGGGAAGGGGGGCGAGCCGCCCACCGCTGTGACTGCTGCTAGAGTGGGGCTGCCCCGTTCCCCCAAACCAGCACCCAGTGCCCAAGAGATGGCCTCACCTTAGGGGCACATCGGCCAGGGGTGAAGTGGAAACCTGGGAAGCCTAACCTTTCACCCTGCTGCTACCCAGCAAGTGCCCCAGGCTGCAGGGCCACCCTTGGCAGCTGACAGAAGGTCAGAGGAGTGAGCGTGGGGCCTGCTGGGCACACGGTACTGGCACTAGCTTGGGTCCCAGTGGGGCCCTGTAGCCAGGCCCTCCAGGTGGACGGGCGTGAGTGAGCACAGGTATCCATGTGGTGGGAGACGTTTGGCCTTGAGCTCGTGAGGTTGATAAGTAAAAGAAAGTGTTTAAAAAAAAAGTAACAGGCACCTAGAGCTGACAGCAGGGGTCTGCTGCAAACCAGCAGCCACTGAACTTGTGGGGTGAGAGGCCCTCGGCCTCAAGTGCGATTGACACCGTCAGCAGGGCAAGGCTATGTGCGGTGACCGGAGGGTGATTCATGCCTGGAGTCTAAGGCTGAGCACAGCTTCGCAGAGCTCCCCGAGGCCATGCGTTTCTCCTTCCTCGCCTTCCCACAGCCACACAGAGAACCCTTGGGATAGGGACACGCACATTTGTATGAGCAGCAAGAGCTTGAGGCCCTGTTCTTTGCGCCTCTGCTCTCCCATTCCCACGGTGGCTGGCAGGCTGTCAGCCGTCCTCTGCAGGCTGTGGTAACACGGTCGGGGTCTCAGCTGAGAAGCCATGCTGGCTGGGCAGTGCGCTGAAAAGCTGTGGGCTATTATAGGCTCCGCTCAGTCAGGCAACAGACTACTGTCGCATGAGAATTTGGGAAATGTTGCCTGGTGCCTCTGGGTGACATCAGAAGTGTTGTAAGGTCACTGAGTTTGTTTAAAAGCAAATCCCAGGTTGGACATTGCGGCACACTACTGTCATCCCAGCATTTGGGAGGCTGAGGCAGGAGGATCACTGGGAATTTGAGGCCAACCTGGGAAACAAAGTGAGTTCAAAGCCAGCCTGAACTGCATAGCAAGATTCTGTCTCAAAAAGACCTAAAGGGAAAAAAATAATTGGGTCAGAAGGGAAATTAACTCATACCAACTCTTAGTGTCTTCATGGTGCAGTTAGTTCTTTGGCCATTTTTGAGGCTTAGACTCTTCATTTCCTGAAGGGTTCGGGATGGTTCAAAGACAGATTCCACTATTTTAAAAGCTGAAATATTTGTCTCAGGGTTTAGACCAAAGAGATTCATCCAAAAGAGACCTGACAAATATAACTGTGACATTAAACATAGCTCTGCGGCTCCTGAGAGGACAGAGTGCCAGGGGCTGGGTTGTGCGTGCAGAGGAGCGTGTGGGCCCCCCATGGGCATCAGGGCGCCGTACCCAAGTCCTGCTGCTCGGTCCAAGCCCACAGGCCTTTCCTCTCTGGGAACCTCGGGGACAGAGGGTCTGCTCAGCACTGCCGTCTGCCCGGTTGGAACTGGTTAGAGCAGCCCCGCAGCGCACAACCACCGCTAACCTAATGACCTTTTCTCTTGTCCGTTTTCTCCTTCCTGTACCCTTGTTTTTGTTTGTTTCCACCTGGACTCCATAGTACAAGTCTGTGTTCAGGTCCTACTCCCAGGACTTCGTGCCTCACCACCACGCTTCCATCCAGCCTTTCCTTCCGCCTACCTCCTCTTCCTCTCCACATTTCCCACCTGTCCACCCGTCTCCAAGCTCGGAATTGGCGGGCCCTGCTGTAGCCAGCCCGCCTCCCTGCACCGTGGATGGGCCTCTCTCGTCTTCCCCGGAGAGCAGCTTTCATGGGAGCCCTGTCTGCCTTCCTTCTGAAAGCTCTTTCACTGATCCGGTGAGCACCCGGCACACGCGTCTGCACGCGGCTGCATGGTTCTGCAAAGCGGCGTCCCCTTGGCCTCCCTTTGCTGGTAGTCGCGGCCGTGACAGCCTCGCAGCACTGCTGGATTGACAGCTGTGGACCCAGAGTGCCACAGTGGCCCATCTGCTTCCAGAATGGAGTGAAGTGTTTGATACCAAACTCCTACCACACTAGGAATCTAGTTTCCCACAATTGGGCAGGTGACCATTCAGAGAGCAAGTGTGAGCATGAGGCGCCCCACCCTGAGCTTCCTCTGGCTGTGCAAAGGGCATGAGCCCTTCAGAAGTGGCAGTGACAGATGAAGCGGTGGCCTGGAGCCGGGCACAGGCTGGCTTCCCGGCCTGTGTCGGAGGAGCTGCCCTGCAGTACAGGTTGGAGTAAAGGCAGAGATGGCACCACAGGCAGGGGCCTTGCCCAGCCAGGTGAGCCACCTGAGTATATCGCTTCTTCCCACCTCACGGGGACCCGGGGACCCCCTGTGACTGTGGGGCCACCTTTCCTGGATAGGCTCCAGAACGGTCCTTGGTACCTTGGAAGACGCAGCAGGAAGCTTGGGTCCCAGCTAGCAGGAGGCCAGAGGTAGCCAGAGTAGCTTTGTCCCCTGACCCCAGGGAGGCCTTTCTCCTGAGGCTGCATCCTGGCCGGGGCCCACGCAGCCCTTGGAGCTGGGGTGGTCGGAGGCCTGGCCCATCGTCCTCCTTTCGTCCTGCCCCCAGAGCAAGAAGGCCAGCGAGGAAGCTGGGGAGGGTGAATACGTCAGTCTGTATTCCTCTGGCCAGAGCAGCGTGGAGCTGGCTCGCTCTCGAGGAGTAAGTAACCTCGGGCGGTGGCCTGGTGCATGTGGCCTGGCCTGGCACAGCTGGCCCCTCCCCTGGCACCTGCTTCTGTTTGGCTGAGCCCCTCCTGGCGATGGTAGACAGAGCCCCCCAAGCTCCTGGGAGCTGGCTTGGTGGGGGTGGAAGCTGTGGCCTGCAGGCAGGGCCTCCCCTCCTGCTTGAATGGGTGTGGTGCAGCTCAGTCAGCCTCCAGGAGCCGCTGGGCCCTGGCCACGTGTCCGGTGCAGTCTGGTGTCTCTTCTAACCCCTTTCCCAGGGCTCTTCCTCCTCTTCCTCCCCAGCATGCCCACCTTAGCTGCTCCCTAGCAAGCTGGGGGAGCCCAGCAGGGCCCACACTCCTGACTGCCGAGAGGGGCCCTGCCGTCGTCACCCTCATGCTGCTGCCCTAGCTCCTGACAGCAGAGGTACAGTGGTGCTTCTGAGTTCAACTTTATAAAACGTGAGCAAGTTTGGAAGTTTCAGAGGTCACTGTCCCCACGATCCCGAGCAGAAGGAGCCTTTGAGGAGGAGGCCAGGTCCCTGAGGACCAGAGTCCTTCCCAGGGATTGCCCACTCTTTTGGGGTGGTCCTGCTGCAACCTGAGGCACAGATGGATGTGTGCATACCCAGCAAGTCACACGACCCTGCAGAATTTCACTCGGGGGAGTTGACCTGCCCCACCTGTCCCCACAGGTGACCCACACCACCAGTGTCAACCAGCTTGGCCTCCCACCAGCAGGCGCAGGGAGCGCCGACCCTCTCCCCACACAGTGCCCTCCCTGGTGGTGCAGGCGCAGGGAGCACCAATCCTCTCCCCACAAAGCACCCTCCCTGGTGATGCTTTTAGCACCCTCGCCACCCTGGTTCTCCTGGGGACATCACAGGGCTGCACTGTCACTGAGTGGGGCCCCATAAGGCCGCAGGGGGAGGCCCACAGCCGTGTGTGTGTGTGCAGTGGGCCCTTTGGCACTCTCACTGGCTGGGTGGCGCAGCTCGAGGAGCCTCTCCCTAGGACACAGCAAAGTTCTGCCACACACAGAGGGGCCCAGGGTGCCCTGGTTCAGACCCGGGCTTTGCCGTTGGGGGCTGTGTGGTCTGAAGCAGGTCTGTGGCTCCTGTCCTGGGATCCCTTGAACAGGGCCTTAGCTCCTCTAGGGGCCGAGAAGGAAAGGCACACGGCTGAGCTCTGCAGCGTTAGCTGGGGACAGCCTTTTCTTCTGGGAGGTGGCTTCATCCTGGCAGCAGCTGACAGAAGCTCTTTCCTTCAAAGGCAGGATGCTAGTTTTAAGGGGTCTTGTGTTTCGGTGATTTCCTGTGTTCCTCACTAACCTGCTCTCCCCTTGCTTTGCTCCTTAGGGACCCACATCTGAGTTACCTGCAGTCAGGTCACTGGGGAGACCAATCTGCCCAGGCAGGAGCCACCTGTCCAGAACCCAATGCTCCCCTCTCTCCACAGGAGATGCCAGCGGGGAAAGACGGGCATCCCAGGGACCCCTCAGTGGGGAGCAGCACACCTGGCAAGGACAGCAGAGATGGCAGTGAGAGGTAGGAAGTGACGGGAGTGATTGGTCCACCAGGGGCCACACATCCATGTGGTGAGGCCTGTGTTTGTATTGAGGGTCTTCTCTGACTCTCAAAACAGTACTCACTCAGGCTGGAAGCTGACTATGAGAAGACAGAAAAGTCAGCGGGTAAAGTATCACATGCCGGTAATTCCAGCCACTTAGATGGCTTAGAAAGATCGCAGATCCGAGGTCAGCCTGGGCAACGTTGTGAGACCCTGTCTTGGATTTTTTTTAAATTAAAATTAGAATAAAAATTTCTTAAAAGTAAAAATTAGCTGGGCATGGTGGCACATGCCTGTAATCCCAGCACTTGGAAGGCTGAGGCAGGAGGATCTCCATAAATTTGTGGTCTATATAGTAAGTTCAAGGATGGTCTGAACTACATGACAAGACCCTGTCTTAAAAAAGAAAGTAAAAATAAAAACTAGTCTTGAAGTGTAGCACAGTTCTGGGACTGGAGCTCAGTGATAGAATACTTGCTGGGCAGGTACAAAGCCGAGTCACCAGTACAATAAAAAAAAAAAAATGGAGGGCCAGGGGTATAGCTCAGCAACACAATCAGCTGCCTGATGAGTACAAGGTCCTAAGTTCAATTCCCAGTACCAAAAAAAAATAAAATAAAATGGAAAACTTACAAATAACCACACTCATCAGAGGTACTGCCACGGCGCCAAGCATCCCTTGCACCTTGCAACCGAGACCTTGCTGTTTTGGGGTCCCAGCCAGCCTCTCTGGGCATCCAGAAGCTGAGGCCTCCCAGGGCATGTGACGGACCCCACCCTGTCACCCACCACTTTGTTACCATGGACATTTCTGTACATAATGTGTATATGTCGTGTTTGCTCAGCCATCTTGAACATCAAGTGTGGATGTTGTTTAATTTTTTTTTTTCCGGTACCAGGGATCGAACTCAGGACCTTGCGCTTGCCAGGCAAGCGCTTATGCCACTGAGCTATACCCCCAGCCCCCCAAGTGTGGATGTTGTGACACTTGGCCCCAAAAAGCCAATTTGCCATTCCTAAAATAAAACTCCTAGCTAGGTGTGGTGGCAGATGCCTGTAACTTCAATACTCAGGAGGCTGAGGCAGGGGGGTCAGGCAATCCCTGAGGTCATGTACTAGGCAGTCACATTCCAGGCTCCCTGACCTCCCAGGAGTGTCTTGTAGATCTTCATTTTTTATAGCCAAGATTAGCCAGGACCCAGGAAACATCCATGTCACGGCACTTTCCTATTCTGTGACACTGTCAGCATCCTGGAAGAGCCACGGGGAGCATCCCACCTGCATCCCTGTGCCGACGTCACCTCTGCCCCCCCAGCTGTCCTCCCCCTCAGGTTAGGGACCCGCCACCCATGCGGTCCTGCGTGATCTTGTGAAGACTAGGCATGGTGGCCCAAGCCTATAATCCCAGCACTTGGGAGGCTGAGGCAAGAGGATCGTTGTAAGTTTGAGGCCAGCCTGGGCTGCAAAGTGAGCTCAAGGCCAGCCTGAACTACAGAGCGAGACCCTGTCTCAAAAAGACAAAAAATCAAAAGACACAGGATTTGTCCCCATCCTCTTTGTCACAGCTTTTTCATTTTGCTACCCAAAGGCCCAGCAGAATGGCCTTGGACAGACTGAGCGTAGTATTGAGTCGTGGGCACCAGCCATCCTGCGGGCCTTTCTGTCGTCCCGCTCCCTAAATACTGACTGTGCCCATGGCGCCCCGGCAAGAGTATGGCTATAGGCGTTGTGAATAGCCTGGGGACGTGCCGATCCCCAGCTTCGTCTCTTCTGTTCACGGATGAGACCAGGAGCAAGGGAGGCAGGAAGTGGCCCAGGCCGCACAGCTGGTCTGAGTCTGAGCTTCTCATCAGAGCGCGACTCAGGACCATTGTCGAGAGCAGTCCTCACGCCCCTTCCAACCCTGAGCAGGCAGCACCGCCTCGGCCTCTGGTGCCGGGAGCCCGGGGCCTGAGTGGCGCTTGCCACACCAATTACTTCTCCCTCCAGGATCACGAAGTCGCCAGATGCTCTGGAGTCAGCTCAGTCGGAGGAAGAGGTGGACGAACTGTCCCTCATCGACCACAACGAAATTATGGCCAGGTTGACGCTCAAGCAAGAGGTGAGGGCTCTCTGGCTTCATAGCAAGAGTCAGGAGGGTCGAGGCTAAGGTGACCTTTGTGACCTTGGGTGTCTCCACTGGTGACCCGGCCAGGCATAGCTTCCAGGAGGAAGTGTGCCGTCTGCAAGTGGCAGAGCCCTGAAGTGCCGTGGCTGCAGCCCGAGGCCCAGGAGCGCGGGCCGTGGTGATGCTATGCAGAGCGAGTGCCGCTTGCATACTGCGGATGGAGCTGCACAGGCCTGGCCCGGGCCGCCTCCAGGCTCTGCACTGTGTGAGGACAAGGCCTTATCTCTCCTCCACAGAGGAGACAGGCCGCGAGCGGTCGTCACGCGCCCACCTGCCGTCTTCTGATGGTGAGAAGGCGGAGGCTGCCCTTGGCCCACTCCTGGGGCAGGCAGGGAGCAGCCAAGGGCAGGGCAGGCAGGGCTGGCAGGGGTGGGAACCTGGGCAGCCGGGCCCCTACTTAGAGGGAAATCAGCTCAGGCACAGCCACCCCGTCCTCTGAGGATGCTGAGAGGCGCATAGTGGGTGTCGGCCCTGTTCCCCTCGGAGTCGCAGGGTCCTGGGCCATCAGTGTTGGCCTGGCCACCGTCCCAGGCCTGCTCCCCACTCTCTGGCTCCAGGCCAGATGGCCAATGCCTGTTTCCACGTGGAGGTGGGACCTGGGTCCTTGCTGGCCACCTGAGTGTCTCTGATGCTTTGTGCTGCTGTGATGGAGCCGCACAGAGGACTGAAAGGGACCTCACCTCCCCCAGCGAACAGGTGTGGGCCTGGGGTGTGTGGACGTGCTCAGAGGTGCTGCAATGCCTCTCAGGCCTCCAGGGACCAGGGACTGCGCGTGGAGTGGGAGCGTAGGCTGACACCGACTACTCTTGACCCCGGCGTGTCCCCAAGATAGTGGCCTGAGGACTCTGGGACAGCAGCTGTCCTTGAGGACGGCGCCCAGAGGCAGCACAGCCCGGCTCGGCAGCGTGGAAGAGAGCAGCGGGGCTTGCAGTGTCTTTGTCGCCTCAGCCCGGCTCACGTCCTCCTTGTGTTCTCATTCCAGGGTGACGACGGGCCAGATGTGCGTGGAGGATCAGGAGACATCTTGCTGGTTCATGCTACTGAGACAGACAGGAAAGGTTTGTCTATGTCCGCAGTCTCACCGGGAGTCGGTCCCATGGGCCCCTGCGCAGTCCTCACCTCTCCCAGCAGCCCCTGGCAGATCTGAACTTGCAGTCTGCCACTGATGGGGAACAAGAGATGGAGCCCAGGCAGAGCCGACCTGCTGGACGGGATACCCTCAGGGCAGTGTTGTGGTGCCCCCAGAGCCCGCAGGGAGGTCCCCAGGGTGAAGGCAGTCACTGGCACCTAGTGCATGTTCCACAGCCGGCACCTTGGGTGCGGAACGGAGTGCGAAACCCCGGTAACCCCAGGTAGTGTCCACCTTGCCTGGCCCTGGAGCCAACCTAGTATTCCAGTCACACTGGACCCAATTGACGTGCTCCTGAGAAGTTCTAGGAAAGCATGTCCTATCCCAGAGCCTCTCATCACAGCCAGGACGACACTGTCAGAGGCCAGGGGCCACCGACCTCGCCACCCTTCCTATCCTGACCATTTGGGAGGGTGGGAGGAGCAGTGCCGTCCTTCCCCCAAAGACATCCTGCTGCCAAGTCATGTTCCAGAAAGGAAGAAGGAGGGCCTGTTAGTCATGCAAAACAGCACGTGCCTGTACTCCCAGCAGTCTGGGAGGCTGATAGGATTGCAAGTTCCAAAACGAATTGCCCCGATTTAACATCAGAGATTGTCACACCGCGAACTCAAGGCCGTGCAGACTGGGGGGGGGGCACCGCTGGCTGCAGCAGCCCCTCCAAAGGGAAGAGGGGCTGCTTACAGCCCAGCCCCGGGCTGCAGGAGCCAGGCTCCTCACGGCGGGCCTTCTCATCCCGAGCCTGCTCTGCTTGGCACTCAGCGCCTGGTCCTGCAGTGGCAGACCTGCCGTCTGAAGAGCCTCTCTGGGTTAGCTTCAGGCTCCTGCTGACCAGCCCCACTCGGCCCTGCCTCCCTCACCTCCCGCCCTCTGAGTGCCCCTGTCCCCGCAGACCTGGTACTGTACTGCGAGGCCTTCCTGACCACCTACAGGACCTTCATCAGCCCTGAGGAGCTCATCAAGAAGCTGCAGTACCGATATCCTCCTGCCCCGCTGCTCGCCCCACAGGCCCGCGTGACTGGAAAGGTCGGAACAGGGTTGCAGACTGGCCCGGCACCATGCAAGCGGTGCCAGTGAGCAGGGCTGGGCTGCAGAGGTGGGCATGGCCCCTTCACCCGTAGTGCCTTCGGTGCTGCCCCCGACCAGCTGTGCTCCACAGGCCGAGCCAAGGGCCCTGTGACCACCATGGAAGTGGCAGGGAGGACCCCTGGGGCCCTGGAAGGAAGCACTTCCCTGCCGCTGCCTCCTTCTCAAACCCAAGCCTGCTCGACCCCTCGTGGCCCTGCCCCGAAAGGCTGGTGGGCCCCTGCCCACTCCAACCCCTCCCAGCCTCGCAGCCTGTGACCGCCATCTGCTGGGCAGCCTGTGTCCCTTGGGCAGGGTGTCCTGAGCCCTCCACTCTGTCTGCCTTCTGTGCTTCCTGAGAACCCTAAGTGGACACATCTCGTCAGAGTCCAGGGTCCCCGCCAGCCTCACGTCCCTCGGCGCGTGCTGGCAGGGCTGGGAAGACGGTCGCACACTTGCCAGACACACACTTGCCAGGTGTCCTGCGCTCGTACGTCACTCTGCCCAGGCTACAAGACTGTTTATATCAGCGCCGTATGTGGGCTGCAGTTGGTTTCCTGTCACGAAGCCAGGGTACGAGGCTTGGCCCACACCCAGATTCTCAGCCGCTCCTGCCCCTGGTCACAGGAGCATAGTGGCCTCAAGATGCAGGCACAGTTGCCCAGTGCGCGCTCCCCTGCACCTTCCCGGGGCCTGGCTGCGGTGAGCCACGTCAGGGAGGCTCTGGGAGCGCTGCAGAGCAGCAGGCTGCTGCCTTAAGGCGGGAGGGCACCCCGAGAACAGTCCCAGGGTGGATGTTGGGAACGGGGGAGGGAGCCCTCCCACCTGTACCCTCCCGGGACCTGGGACCACAACAGCGCCCTTGGGTCTTGAGAGGCAGGGAGCCTGGCCTTGGCAGAGTGGTCCTACAGAGACACGGTGGTGGCCATCAGGAAAAGCTCTTGGGGCCAATGGTCTCAGCAAAGCCTGGCTTGGCAACACTGCCCCTTTCTTTGGGACACTGATCCTTCACACACCAAGCTCCTGGCCAATGACAGGCGCAGCTCAGAGTCCACTCCAAGTGTCACCCGCTGTGTGTGCCCTTTTCTTAACCCACGCTCCACATACGAGAAGTTCTCACCCTTTGCTGACACGTTCAAGAAGCGTGTGAGCAAGAACACGTTCTTCGTGCTGGTGCGAGTTGTGGACGAGCTCTGGTGAGTGCTTTATCCAGGGTGAGAGCATGGCACTGGCCAGAGAGCAGGGTGGCCTTCCCTGTAGGGACCATGTGACCACTGTGGTCCCACTGCTCCTGGGGCAGCCACAGTGCACATCCCTGGAGGCCCCCAGGTACAGCCCCAGTCTGCTTCGTCCAGGCCCTGGAGTGACTTGTCCCCCTAGAGCAGGGTGAGAGGTGTTCAGGCCACCTGGGGTCATGCTGCCCTCCCACCAGGTCCTCCGCAGCCACACACTTAGCTTGGGGGCCAAGAGGCAGCTGGGCAGAGCAGAGGTGGCAGCCACACCTGACCCCTCGGTATTTCCATGCCTGTCTATTGCGGTCCCTGCCATGGCCTGTGCACTCTCCACCCTTAATAAGCCCACCTTTAATGGTTATTCCCTGCCATCAGGGGACATGAGATGCCTGGCGCTGGCCTGCTTCCCGGGAGATGGCCTCCACACCCACCTGAGGGCTGGGCCATCTCCTTGCCCAAGGGAGACCAGGAGCTCCCTGAAGCCTGCCTGCACAGGGTTTCTCTCAGCAGCCCGGGCCCGTGTGGCCCCGGCATGGCCAGTGCCTTCCTGAATGCTGGGCAAATGATAGGGATGCATTACCAGAACAGCTGTTCTGGACACTGCAGATAAGGGCAGCTGCCCCAGGACCCTCAGACTCCTCACGGGGGGGTCCTGGCTGGTGCCCTCAGGCGGCCCTGTACCCAACCCCTCACCCTGCGCCCCGGCCCTCAGCCTGGTGGAGCTGACAGAGGACATCCTAAAGCTGCTGATGGAGTTGGTCTTCCGCCTGGTGTGCAGTGGGGAGCTCAGCCTGGCCCGCGTGCTGCGGAAGAACATCCTGGACAAGGTAGACCAGAAGAAGCTGCTCAGGTGTGCCAACTCCGACCAGCCCCTGGCGGCCAGGGGCGTCGCGGCCAGGTGAGGAGCCCACTACCCAGCCCACAGCCTCGCGTCTCCTGAGGAGGTGCCTCGGGACAGCCTTGGGCCCCCTGTGGCTGGGCCACACCCTGGGCCTGCACAGGTGACAGTCGGTTATTAGTACGGAGGAACGTGTGCAGGCTGTGGTCGGCCCTGGGCTGCCTGGCATAAGGAGGCCGAGCTGCCTCCCCTGCCATCCTGCCCATTCCCAGGAACTCGGACACAGCCTGGCCTCCCACCTGCCCCTCTGCCCCACCCAAGGGTGGCTATCAGCCCCAGCTACAGAGGGTCGGGGCTAGCTGCTGCTCAGCTGGCCTTCAGCTGACCCCACCATCTCTGTTCTCATGGGCTGCCTGGAAGAGGCTGGGGGGGTTGGGGTCTTCTGAGCTCAGGAAGCTGGGTCCCCATTCTGGAGGCTGCAGGGCGCCCTGTGGGGGCTAGAGAAGCAGGCAGACTCTTCCCAGAGCCCTGCGGCCGAGGGACCTGAGGAGCAATGTGGAGCAGACGGTGGCTGCTCCCCGCCACATACCAGAGTCTGCTGCAGCACCTGACCACACTTCTCTGCCTCTGTCCTCCAGGCCTGGGACCCTGCATGACTTCCACAGCCATGAGATAGCTGAGCAGCTCACGCTGCTGGATGCCGAGCTCTTCTACAAGATAGAGGTACACAGAGCGGGCGGCACAGGGCGACTGCCCTGCTCACGGAGAGCCAGGGCTACAGCTGTGGCCTGTCTCCCCCGCAGATTCCTGAGGTTCTGCTCTGGGCCAAAGAGCAGAATGAGGAGAAGAGCCCCAACCTGACCCAGTTCACAGAGCACTTCAACAACATGTCCTACTGGTGAGGGGACGGCGGCGCACGGCGGCTCCCTTTCCCCCGTGGGAGCGCACCCGCGGCCTTGGAGGGCCCTGTGGGCACTGACTCGAAACGGCGGTGGACAGGCAGAGCAGGGCACACAGTGGGGTAGTGGGGCAGGTGCCAGACCCTCCATGGACAGTTCACAGCCCCCAAGAGTGAATCTGTAGTACCTGCCCTGGAGCCCCCCACACTGGTCCCTGCCCGTCTCTGCCCTGCCAGGCAGCTGTCAACAGCCTCAGGGCCAGTTGGCGCTCGCTCTGACACCAACCAAGAAGTCCGGTTGGGAGCAGAGTGGGTTCTTTTACTGCTTTCCTTCAGCCATGGCCAGCGGTGTGTTTGCAGCCCGGGCCCCTTGGCTCGGGGGACAAAGCCAGCCAGCCCCGTCCCCACGGCAGCAGGCCCGGCCCATGTGGCCCCTTGGCCCAGAGGACTTGGTGTTTCTGAGACTCCAAGGTCCACTTATGGAGGTGGAGCGCATTCCGACCCGTGTCCTCTGCCTCCAATCCCTCCTCTTGTGAGCATGTTCAGTGCTTGCAGTTGACATTGTTTGTGGTCAGTGGTCTCAGGGTTCTGGAAGCTGCCCGTGCCCCTGGCTTGGCCTCCAGTGCATGCAGTGCTTTGCTGAGTGTCAGAAACCTGGGGGCCTTCACCGCTGCAGTGGCCTGGCACCCTGTCCTGGGGCGAAGGCCTGGTGCGAAGTGTGGTGTCTCCCTGGAGTCGCCCTGCAAGCCGAGGAGGGCTGAGGCCCCGTGAAGGTCCCTGGGCACCAACAGGGCGCCTTTAGTTTCTGCTGCGGTTGTGCGCCGGTCGCTGCTGGGTTCTGAGCAGCTATCACTGTCATCGTGGCTGCACAGTGGCTCTTGATGGGGTGGCCGCTGGTCTCTACCCAGTCCTGAGGGCGCTAATGGCCAGCATTTGCCTCCTACAGAAGCCCAGGCCTCGTGCCTGTACTGTGGGACCTGGGTCCCCCGAGAGCAGAGGCCAGGCCGTCCCCAGTGTTCTGGAGTGTGGGCTCAGGCAGCCGCACAGCCTCGGGCGCCACCCACCTCCCCACCCCGCCCCACCCAGGTGCCGGCCCAGCAGGCCCTGCGGGGCGCCATTAGCTCACTGGCCACGTCTGTCCTTGCTCCTGCAGGGTCCGCTCCATCATCATGCTGCAGGAAAAGGCGCAGGACAGGGAGCGGCTGCTCTTAAAGTTCATCAAAATCATGAAGGTGACAGTGCTAAGCCCCCAGACACCCTCAGGCCCCGCAGGGAGCCCTGCGCCCCCTCACGGTCCCTCCCTCCACAGCACCTGCGGAAGCTGAACAACTTCAACTCGTACCTGGCCATCCTCTCGGCGCTGGACTCGGCGCCCATCCGCAGGCTGGAGTGGCAGAAGCAGACCTCGGAGGTGGGGCAGCCCCTGGCCGCGGGTGCTGAGGGCTTCAGGGCAGTTCTGGGTGTCGCATCCTGCAGCTCGGTCCCGGCCTCTCCCAGTGGCTCCTTGTGCTGCCTGGGCCTGGGGTGGATTTCCAGGGTTGGATGCTGCAGGGCGAGGGTGAGGGGCAGAGCAGGTCCCAAAGCCGGGTCACCCCCTTGGGACAGGTCACCGTGCGTGACCCAGAGGGCCGTTTCCCACGGCCGGCCAGGCTCAGTGTGCGTGTGCTCACTCACAGCCACCCTCCTCCCGCACAGGGCCTGGCCGAGTACTGCACGCTAATCGACAGCTCGTCCTCCTTCCGCGCCTACCGGGCCGCCCTCTCGGAGGTGGAACCCCCGTGCATCCCATACTTGTGAGTGAGGCGCCTCGAGAGGGGCCGGGCCTGGTGTGTCCTTCGCACATCACACTGCCCAGTCACAGTCCCCACGGCAAGGAAGGGACGAGAGAACCCTTGCGCTCTCCCCACCTTGGCCCAGGGCCCAGCACAGGGCTCCTTTGCTCCTTTGCGGCTTCGAAGTCCTTGAGCAGGGCTGCACAGCCAGTCACCGCAGGAGCCCAGGGAGCCCTGGGTTACAGCCGCGACCACATCAGGCCAGGGGTGGAGCTGGGCTTGAGGGGAAACCAGGGAAAGCCGCAGCAGAGCAGGTGTCTCTGCCAGGACAGGATGCAGGGACAGACACTCCTTCCCTTCCCCTCCTCGGTATTCTGACAGCCTCTCTGTCCCCGCCAGGCCCTCATCCTTGGGGCTTAGCAGCCCTTCACAGGTCACCATGCCTGCAAATAAGGGCGCCCTGACCCCTACCCCTGTTCTGGCTCTGCTCGGTTTGCTGTGTATTTCTGAATCGCACTTCATTGTCCCATGGTTCTGCCCCAGAACCATGCCCAGTGACCGGCGCACAACCACAGCACAAACTGCGCTGGGCGCACAGCAGCTCCCAGCAGAACCTCGTGGGCCTGCACTGGCACCTGGCAGCCAGCAGGGGTTGCTGTGCAGGGTCTGCATGGTGGGAATCAAGCTCCCTGGCCCCACTCTGGTCTGTGCTGGGCTCTCAGCAGCCTCCTGGTGTGGTGTAGAGTTGGTCATCGAGAGCCAGCTGGTCCTGGTACCGCAGCTGACTCACAGCTGACCCGCTGGCCTCCAAGTGAGTCTCCAGCGGTAACTGGCTTCTTCACTGTTGTCCCAGGGGTCTGATCCTGCAGGACCTGACTTTCGTCCACCTCGGCAACCCCGACTACGTGGACGGCAAGGTGAACTTCTCCAAGCGCTGGCAGCAGTTCAACATCCTGGACAGCATGCGTTGCTTCCAGCAGGCGTGAGTGCCAGGAGCAGCCGGGATGACCAGGGCGGTTGGCAGGGACATAGGCCCAGGACATGAAGAGAGGCCACACCATGGGTCTGCACCAGGGGCGGCTGACAGCCACTGGCCTCCCTGGCTCCAGGGCAGCAGGGGCGGGGCAGGCCGTCGGAGCCCCCAAGGGTGGCCACCAGTGTGCTGCGGCTCAGAGCACAGCCTGTCTCGGTGCCAGCATCCCATCATAGTAGGCAGCAGCAGCCTCCGAGGCCGAGTAGCTGGCACAGCAGGCGCTGTGAGGTGCAGGGATGAGCAGGGCTAGGCGCCCTCTGAGCAGGTGTGCTGCCCCCGCAGGCATTACGACATCCGGAGAAACGACGACATTGTCAGCTTCTTCAACGACTTCAGCGACCACCTGGCAGAGGAGGCCCTGTGGGAACTGTCTCTGAAAATCAAGCCCCGGAACATCACCCGCAGAAAGACGGACCGGGAGGAGAAGACCTAGGAGCGGCCTATGCCGGGGCCAGATGCTCGAGAGGCCCAGAGAGGACTCGGATTGCCCGGTATAGCACGGTGCCCTTCCTGCAGGAGCAGCCGGGGCCCTGGCCGAGGCCCACGCAGAGGGAGCGGAGCAGCAGGCGGCCAGCACTGAGCGCACCGGGCCCTGGTCCAGTTTCTGCTTCCCCCTCCCACCCCACCCCACCCCTGTCCTCAGGTGCAGGGGGTGCCATTGTGGCAGGCTAGCAGGCTGATGGGTACCTGCTGTCCAGCCCTGGAGCCAGGCTGCGCTGTTCGCTGGAGTTGCTGACGGGTGGCATTCAGCCGCCCTGGAGCTGGCTGCAGACCTGTGGCGCTGTGCACACCCAAGCCCACCCAGGCCCTCTCACTGGTACACAGCGCAGCCCCGCTGCCTGCCGCCCACAGCCCCCAGCATGGCCGCTGCTCTCTGCTGGGGAGCAGGGATGAGGGTGTGGGAGGGGAGGGCTCGGCCACCACAGAAACACTGGTGAGGGCCGCCCTCCGCAGTGCTCGCTGTGTGCCTTAACTCTCCTCCTGCCCCGCCCCCCGCCCCAGGGCCAGCAGGCCCCTCAGGAAGAGCAGCTGCCTGGGATCTTGGCACAGAGTAGGAGGGGACCAGTCCTCCCCATAGGAGTTGACAATCGGCTCAGCGGCCAGGTGCCCATGGAACCACCCTGTCTACCTGGCTCATGGCCACTAAATGGCCAGCGGGCAGGCCAGGGTCCAGAGGTGCCATCAGCCCGGTGCTGTTCAGTCAGGAGCGCCAGGACCTACTTCCACTCCCCTGACCCAAGTGGGAGGGAAGGCCAGGCCGAGAGCAGCACCTGCCCACTGCATGCGGAAGTCTCCCCTGCCGGGCACTCTGCACCCTCCCTGGGGCTCCGAGCAGCTTTTATCCCGAAAGCGGGGCTGTTTCCTCTCCCTCTTGGCTGTTCTGTCTGTCCTGTACATAGGCAGGAGGAGGTGCGTGAGCTGTCCCCGAGGCTCCCCTCTGGCAGCTGTCCTGCTGGCTGGCCGGAACCTGTCACTTTATTATTTAAGGAGTGTGCGTGTGCAGTCGCGGTTTATTAACAGTATTGTGTGGGTTGGGTTTTCCGTTTGCGCCCTCTCCCAGAAGTCCTCCCGTTTCAGCCCTGCCCCCTCCTGCCTTCACCCGCGCCAGCTCGGTGGGCGCTGCCCTGTGCACGTGGGGCCTGGGTTGTGGGGACGAGATGGCCTTGCTGAGAGCCCCAGGAAGCTCCCGTGTGGCATGAGCAAAGCTGGTGCTGTCCCAGCTGGGCCTGCCTGCCAAGCCCTCATGGACACAGGTGTGTCTGTGGCAGGACCTGTCCACCCAAGCCCAGGGGAGGCCAGATCAGAGCTAGTGCTTGAGCAGAGTGCTCCCCAGAGCGCTTGCAGCCAGAGCAGAGGCATCCAGGTGGAAGAGCACGGAGACAGAGCAGCATCCCCTGCTAACCATGCAAGGCCAGCGGACCGTGTGTGTGTGTGTGTGTGTGTGTGTGTGTGTGTGTGTGTGTGTGTGTGTAACTTACCCACATCTGGCTGTCCCTGGGCTGTCCTGGGAGCCAGGCAAGTCTTGGGATGTCAGGCCCGCTTTGGACACACAGACCTCCTGGTGCCATGGAGCAGGCCAGAGTGCACCCCAGGCCCGGCTTAAACCCCAACTCTGACTCCCCAGCCCACGGCACTGCGGCCGCCCCACGATCTCCCCAGTATCCCAGTGTCGCAGACCCCACTGGTGGTCTGATGGTGGCGTCTTCCCGCAGACATTTCAAATGTGTAATTTTTATATGAAAGAAAAATAAACGGATGAACGCTGCTCAGTGCGCCGCCTGCCTGTGCATTCTGGGGCCTGGCTCGCAGTCTCTGCGCCCAGCCTGCTCGCTGCACTTGAGCAGTGGGCTCCTTTCCAGAATGTTCCCTCCAGGCTCACTGCCACCTTCACCCCAGGTCCCTGGAGAAGGACGCCTCCACAGCGGCATTCAGCACCGGGATCTATAGCTGACTCCCCAGTGCCCCAAAGCGCTGTCTATGGAGCATGCCCTCTGCAGGTCCCTGACCTGTCCAGGGCCGCTGTGTCTCCTCCACGGGCGTTGAGCCCAGAGGGGATGAGGCCCTCTGTCCCCTCCCTCTCTGCATGCTCCCAGAGCCACGCCACATGCTGCACCCTCAGGCTGGGGGTTCCCACCCCAACACCTCCCCTGCAGTGAGACCACACCCTGAACTGCAGCAGAAGGGGTGGCAAGAGATGGGGGACCCTCCCTCTGGCTCAGTGCTCAGCCTCACTCCTGTGCCTGGTGCAGCTGCCGCCCCAGAAGGCCAGCTTGAGTCTGTCCTTGTAAGGGAGGCAACAGCTGTCCACATGGACACACGGTTAGACACAGTTCTGACCTGGGCCAATGGGCCTGCGAGTGCCTAGGGGTTCGGCTGTGGCCAGGAAGTGTCCTGCGAGCCCCTAGGGAACTGGCCGCCTCAGCATCCTCAGGCAGGCCAATCAGCCACACCTGCCTCAGGTCTGACCGGGGACCCCAGAGGCCCAGAGAGGAACCTACATGCCCCTGAGTCCTCCACCGCCATGTCCCTTGCCCCCCAGCAGCACCGTGGTCCCCACCTGGCCCTGACACCCAGGGACAGGAGGTAGCCAGCCAGGGTGGCTCCCTGGGGCAGGACACAGGGAGTCCCAGAAGGTCCCCACAGATGCCGGGAATCTGTGCGCAACAGGGCCGTGTGTGGCAATATGCCAACCACCCTAACCTGGCTCTTCCCCCCACTAGGCTGTGTATACAGGCAGCAGGCTGGAGGGAGGGGCACAGCCCAGAGGCTCCGGCCTGACGGCAGCCGATGCTCCAAGGGACTGTGGTGGCAGTGGGCACCGGGATAGCATCCACCCCAGGAGCTGTGTAGTCTCGACGTGAGTGCATCTCCCAGCGGCTTTGGAATGCCAGGCACCCATGCAGCCCTCAGAGCAAATTCACAACCTCACGAAAAGCTTCAAGCCAAGCATGGTGGTGCACAGGTGGGATCACAGCACTCTTGGAGGCTGAGGTAGGAGGATCGCAAATTTCAGCCCAGACTAGCAACTTAGTCGCTCAGCAAGACCCTGGCTCATAAAACTAAAAAGGCCTGGGATGTAGCTCAGAGGGAAGGCCCTGGATTCCATCCCCACTACTGGGAAAAACGGTACAAAGGAGCAGCCCTTGGTGTTAAGTTACCTGAGGTCAGAAACCCTCCCACCCAACCAGCCCCACCGGATCATGCATGCCAGGAGACCAACCTGACTGAAGCTCCTGCCCCAAAAGGCAGAGGAGGAAACACTTCTCACCCTGGTTTGGGTTTGGGCTTTGGGTTTTTTTTCTTGTACAGAGGATGGAACCTGGGTGTTCTATACAACGGACCTACATCCCTGGTCATCTTCAGTTTTTGTTTGGGGGGGGGTTGTTTTTTGAAATAAGGTCCCTCGCTGTGTAGCATAGGCTGGCCTC
Organism: Dinomys branickii; assembly: GCA_004027595.1. Lineage (NCBI taxonomy): Eukaryota > Metazoa > Chordata > Mammalia > Rodentia > Dinomyidae > Dinomys > Dinomys branickii. The sequence goes on along the minus strand of PVLD010006002.1, from coordinate 33,269 downwards.
CAACCCAGGTGATTGGCCTGCGTCAGCCTCCTGAGTGCTGGGGTGACATGTATGTGACAGCACATCTGGCAAAAGCTAAGTTTTTATTTTCAGACAGGGTCCCACAGAGTTGCCCAAACTGGCCTTGAATTAGTGGTTCTCCTGCCTCAGCCTCTGAAGTGGTGGGATTAATGGGCAGTGACACCACACCCTACTGAATTTGATGACTGGAATGTCACCTGACATCTGCTCCAGCAAAGGTGGGGCCAGATAGTGACAGGTCAGTCCAATGGGCAATGCTGATGCCAGATTTTTGAAGTCCTCTTGGCACACCTGTCATCCCAGCATTTGGGAGGCTGAGGCAGGAGGATCACCTTGAGTTTGAGGCCAGTTTGGGGCACATAGTGAGTTCAAGGCCAGCCTGAACTACACAATGTAACCCTGTCTCAGAAACAAACAAAACACCCCCAAACCTGAGGGCACAGAATCCTCCCTCAGGCCTGAGCTCTGGGTGTAGCCAGATGTGGCTAGGACAGTGCAGAGTTTACTGTCTCCTAGGAGACTGAGATTGAGAATTTTGACAAACAACCAAAAAACAGAAACCAGACCATCAGTTTCCACCCAAAAAATACTAGAGCTGGGCATGGCAGCACAAGCCTATACTCTTAGCACTAGGGAGGCTGAGGCAGGAGGGTACAGTCACCCCAAGCTCAACACCAGCCTGGACTACATGGTGAGTTCAGGCCAGCCTGAATAAACCACATAGTGAATCCCTGTCTCAAAAACCAAAACAAAGGCTGGGGATATAGCTCAGTGGAATAAGTGCCTGCCTGGCAAGCGCAAGGTCCTGAATTTGATCCCCAGTACCACAAAAAAAGAAATTAAAAGAATATTAGTGACAAAAATACAATGAGAACCCAAAGAGAAAAGGAATAACATTTTAAAAAAACAAAACAAAATAAAGGAAAAGGAGGTGGGGGGGGTATAACTCAAGCCTATCTAGTCCTTGGGTTCAAATCCCCATACTTAGAATATTCTGTTGACCCCAGTTGATCCTTAGATGAAAAAGCACTTGCAGCCCCAACCCCAGCCTTGGTCTGTGTGCGGAAACCAGCAAGCCCAGGATTTACTGCAGGGGTTGGAGGCACTGCTCGCTGGTGGAGCCCTCGCCTGGCACACAGCAGGGGCCTGGCTTCACTTCAGCACCACGAAGAATACAAATAAAAACGTGCTCTCTTATGCGCACAAGTGATCATAAATGGCCGAGCTGTGCCCAGTGCTGGCCCCTTAGTCACAGCCACTGAGGAGGCTGAGCGCTAAGCTCGCCTGAGCCAGGAGCTTGGCCCACACGGGGCACTGCTTCCAACCAACAGGAATAAGACAGCCAGGACTCAAAGGCAGCAGGGGCGCCTGACTGCCCAGAACCAAGACTACTATGGAGCCCCAGAAGGGATGTGGTAGTGGCACAGAAAACAGCTAAATAGAGGGCAGAGCCAACCTGACAGGAGCCAGCAGGACCTTCGTGAGCGGGTACCTCTGCTACTAGTGATATTCAAGCCGCTAAAAGCGCTGTGCCTAAGGGGAAAGGTAGGTTCAACTCCATTAAAACTGCGGAGGGTGGGTTTTGGTTTTGGTTTTTCCTATCACTAAGTAGTTCAGGCTGCTTTAAACTGGCCTTTAACTCATGGCAACCCTCCTGTCTCAGCCTCCTGAGTACTGGGATGGCAGCTATGGTGTGCGCCACCGCGTCTGGCTAGGAGCAGCTGTAATGTCTCTCACCTCCCCTGTCACCCTCAGCCCCCTTAGATGGAGCTCGTTAGAAATGCAGAACGGGCTGGGGGTATAGCTCAGTGGAATAAGCGCCTGCCTGGCAAGCGCAGGGTCCTGAGTTCAATCCCCGGTACCGCAAAAAAAAAAAAAAAGAAATGCAGAACGTTAAGCTCCAGCAAGGGGCAGCAACTGTGTTTTAATCAGGTCCTGAGACTTAAGCACTTTAACATTCAAGACACATGGCCTGAGTGATTTTTCCATTCTGATTTATTTAAGAGTTTAGCGCATGCATTCCACTCTGGCCTCAGCCCCCAGTGCTAGAAAAGTTCTGTGAGAAGAACTGTGGTGGGTATTTTTTGGCATGTACCCATCCTTAGAGAAACATTTTCCTCCTCCCCTTTGTTGACCAGTCCTGGCCCTAGACTGGGGGCCACACTGGAGCCTCCCCCCCACCATCTCCTGGTGCCAGGCAGTGGGCACCACAGCCTGTGGCCGTCAGCTGTGTCCTCCTCTCTGCAGATGGCCTTGAGTCTCGTTCCTGTGCTTTCAGGACCTCAGCGACCTGGCCCTCAGCCACCTGCCCCCGGGAAGACCCTACAGGTCCCAGCCCAGGTGGCAGGGGCCAAAGCTGAAGGCCACAGGGACAGGGACGGGCAGAAGCTGGGTAGGGAGGAGTGACAGTCCTGGCGAAGCCATCAGGATGGTGGCTCTGGGCATCGCTCCTCGGCGTGAGCAGGGGAGGAGCCATCCAGGACCAGTGGCATCTCAGAGGGGCCAGGTCAGGCGCCCAAGCCCAGCTGTGGACAGATGTCAGAGGCCCACCGGGAGGGAGCAGGAGGAGGCGGTGTCCGGTTGAAGTCACACAGGGCGCCACCTCCTGTGGACCGAGCAGACACAGGGCCCTGGGTTCCAGGCTGGGGCTAGCAGGGAGACTGTCCCCTGCCCCGTCCCCTCCAGCAGCCAGCAGGAGGTGGCAGCCCCTCTCCTCTCCCAGGACAGGCCCATTGCCAAGCAGGGCAGAGGTGACAAGTCCTTCCAGATGGCTCTACAGTTGAAGGGCTTGGTCCCACTGCAGTCTCTCAAGGTCAAGGCAAGGCCAGGGTCCCAGGGAGACCTTGGAGGAGGTTGGAGGGGATCCCAAGGCCACCGCAGAGGCCACGGCCTGAGGACAGCTGCCACGCCCACACTCCTTCACCTTCTGTGGGTGCCAGCTGCTCACTCGGAGACTCGAGTCCACAGGAAGAGCCCGCCAGGCCACGAGCCCAGGGCAACACCTCAGAGTCCCCGCAGGAGCTGCAGCCTCAGGGGAGGTAGAGGGCCACCACCACGTAGATGACCCAGCTGGTGGACACAAAAACCCCAAAGAGCAAGCTGAAGAGCACCAGCATGCGGGCCTTGCGCGATGCCTCCTCCGCCTGGGCCAGGTCCCCTCTGCCCAGCGCTGCGCGGGTCTGCAACAGGACAATGGGAGTGGGGTGAGCGGGGGCTGCCAGGCCACAGCCCAGAGGGCCACAAGGGTCACTCCACCAGCTCATAGGAAGGCACAAAGTCTCAGCATGGTCAGCGGCTGCCTAGGGCCTCATGGCAGGGGGGCCAAGTCCCAGGGCAGTGTCTCCAGAGCCCCTGTGCCACACTGAGAGCTGTGGGTCCAGGCTCTCTTGTGGGTGGCCAGGCAAACCTGTGTGTGGGCCCTGGGGCCCTGCTCTATGAGAATGTCATCCACAGCACCAATGACCCCAGGGCCACAGCCTGTGCCACCATGAGGTCAGCAAGGTGGCAGGGGGGAGGAAACAGGGCGGCACGGAGGGTGAGTGGGTCAGATGATGGATGGATGGGTGGGTGGGTGGGTGGGTGGGTAGATGCCACCAGGGCAGTGGGCAGATGGCAGACAGCCGGGAAGCTGGACAGGAGAGATGGGGGCGGATGGATGGAGGGGCAGACTGTGCCCGGGATAAACTTCAAGCCACCAGGGGAGGGCAGCCCCAGCCTTTCTGGGAGCCCTGGAGGGTGCAGTCAGGAGAGGGAAGAGCTGCCCACCCGAGAGAGACCCTGTTGCCCCGGTGGAGGGCACCAGGCTGGTGCCGGCAGCCCCGCCCACTGCCCACCTCGTGGGAGTAAACAACGGCGATGAGGCCAGTGAGCAGGCAGCAGAAGAGCATGGCCAGCACCGACTCCGTCATGTAGTCCTTGGGCGGCGGCCTGTGCTCCACCGGGGTCACCATGGAGCCGCAGTACTGCGTGAGGAGAGGGACCTCAGCTCTGCCCCTCCCCTCCCGGGGACCTGCGCCCTGCCTCCACCACCAGTCCTTCCTTTATTTCCTTTTCTTTTTCTATCTTTTTCTTCCTCCCTCCTTCCTTCCTGGCCAAATTGCTCCACTGCCCAAGCTGGGCAACTGGGGATCCTCCTGCCTCAGCCCCGCAGAGTTCTGCCTCAGCACACCCTGTCGGTTCTGAGCTCCAGCCCAAGGTCCCTGAGCGCTCACCACGGGTGCTGCCTTCTTCCTGCCCACCTACGCAAACTGTGTCCACCCCAGGCGGGGCTGCCCTGCACCCCCGTGCTGTGCCCTCTGCTGGGAGCGCCCTTCCTCCTGCTCCAGCGCCTGCTCATCCCTCAGATCCCAGCCACCCTGCCCCAGCTGTGCGGGCGCTTACCGCGGGGAAAGCAAAGGCTCCAGGCGCTGCGGGCGGGAAAAGCGGGCCGGGCGGGAAGAGCGCAGCCTGAGCGGGCGGCAGCAGCACGGGTGGCGGGTAGGGCGCGAAGAGCGCGGGCGCTGCCTTGGGGTCGGGCGGCGCGTAGGGCGGGGGCTCGGTCGTGAAGCCGATGTGCGGGGTGCAGCCCGCGGCCTTGGGCCCAGGCGACAGGGACTGGAGCGTGGGGTCCCCAGGGCCCGGCTCGCCCCTCGCTGCCACCGTGTCCTCATCGGGCGCACAAGCCTCGTCCAGGAGCCGCGGGCGGCGCGGGAGCTGCGGGAGCACAGGGTGCGCGGGGTCCCCGGGGCGCGCGGGGCTCTCGGGGTCCCCAGGGCTTGCGGGGCTCTCGGGGTCCCCGTGGCGCGCGGGGCTCTGCGGGTTCTCTGAGCAAGCGGGGCTACCGCCGCCCTCGGGGTCCAGACCTGGGAAGAGAGGACGGCGCGTGACCCCAGAAGCACTGGCTGCCCGGAGGTCGGGCCCGGCCCCCTCCCGCACGCGGGGCCTGGGGCCCGGTCCTGCCGGCGCCCCGCCCGGGACGCTGCGCGGCTGAAGCCCCTCCTCGGCCTCCATGGGGCCGAGCCGTGCCGGCCCGCAAGAGCGCCCGCCCGTGGAGACGCGGGGGGGCGGGGGGGCTCCCCTGGGTCCGAGGGCGCCAGGTGACCCGAGCAGCGCCGTGTGCCCCGGGCTGGCTCGATTCACCACCGGAAGTCACATTCTGGACACGCCTGAGTTGTCGCTCTACGCGGAGGCCCCCAAGTCCTGGGCTTACCGTGAGCTGCACGTGGTAGAGGCAAACCCAGCCGGCACCGCAGAGGGTGTCAAGCGACCTGCCAGCCACAGAGGTGGGGCAGGCAGTTGTCCCGGGCAACCGAAGCTGCAGTCTGCAGGGCCATAGGACACCGAACATCCAGGGCCCAAGCCAGAGTCACCCCAGACATAGATAGCTAGGAAGGGCCCAAGGGAGCCAACTTCAAAAGTTCCCGGATGTTGTCAATACCAGAAGAGACATCACTCACTGTACGCACCCCTTCCTGTGACAACTGCTCAGCAGAGAACCAGTGCATTTGAAAAAGGACCACGGGCAAATTTTCAACTGAAGTTCGGTACAACTGAAATTTTAAAATTGACTGACTGAGGTGGGCTTGTGGCACACACCTGTAATCCCAGCACTCTAATAGGCTGAGGCAGGAGGATCACAAATTCAAACCCAACCCGGACAACTTTGCCATTTAGCAAGACCCTGTCTCAAAATTTAAAAAAAAAAAAAATTGTTTTTAAAAGGCTGGAGATGTAGCTCAGTGCAAAGGCCCTAGGTTCAATGTCTCCAAAGAATAAACAAATAAAGTGGACTCCACAAACTGTAAGTGACAATTACAAAAAAATTCAGAGCCAGACGTGGTGGTGCACGTTTGTCAACCCAGCACTCGGGAGGCTGAGGCAGGAGGATTACTGGAAGTTTAAAACCAGCCTGAGCTACATGGCAAGACCCTATTTCAATAATAATAGTAATAATATTAATAATTCAGTGAACTGGAAGACAAACCAAGCATGACAGGCAGAAAAAACTAACAGAGACTCTGTCTTGTAGAGAAGGGTAGTATCCCAGAAGTATCTTTGAAGAAATAATGGTTATGAAACTCCCATGCTGGGTGAAAGATAGGTACGCAAGTTCACAGAACTCAAAAATTCCAAGACAGTGACTTCATGGGAAAACTGACCAGCTGCATCACAGGGGAAAACCATCAGCACAGAGGGTACTAACGCCCCGAGGCAGGCAGGGCAGCTGCACACTGCGCATATGTGGAGAGCTCCACGTGGACACCACCAGTACCCGCAGCCCATCTGCCACCGGAGCCGCTCCGCACCTCGGAAGGCTGAAGGCGAAGGAATCCATATTTAAAGAAAATATCTCTTAGAATCCAAGCTTACGTGTTTGCTATTCTTGTATACTAAATCACCAGCACTATAGCAACTTAAAACAATCCCCACTTTTATCCAGGGGTGGTGACGCACGTCTCTCATCCCAGAACTTGGGAAGCTGAGGCAGGAGGATCGCCATGAGTTTGAGGCCAGCCTGGACTACATAGTGAGGCCAGTCTCAAAAAACCAAAATAATAATGGTAATAACTAATAATAATAATAAAATTTTTAAAGGGCTAGGGATATAGCTCAATGCTCCCTAGGTTTAATAGCAAGTATTGCAAAACACACACACAAACCAACCAGGTCTACCATAGAACCCAGCTCTTCCGCTCAAGAGAAAGGAAACAGGAGGCCACATGGGACCGCCTGCACAAGAGTGTGGCAGCAGTTCCACGTACAGCAGCCCTTCAGGGCAGCGCATCTGTCCCTGAGAACGAGCAGGTGCGTCTCCGTGCCATCCCCACAGAAGGGACGCAGCCCTGTGACCCAGCCCTGGTGCTGATGCTCACGGGCAGCGCCCCCTCTAGGACGTGGGCTTCACTGTGTGACTCACAGAACATGACAAAGGGCCTTGAACTGGCCTCCATCCTCCTGCCTCAACCTTCAGATTGATGGGATGATAATTGTGCACTTCAATACCTGGCCTGGGATTAGATTTTAAAAACAGCGACTCTAAAATGGGGTGCAGTGGAACATGCCATGAGGCCAGCCAGGGCTACCTAGCGAGACCCTGTCTCAAAAAACTAAAAACAGCCAGGGTGGTAGCACATGCCTGTAATCCCAGCACTTGGGAGGCTGAGGCAGGAGGATATCTGCAAGTTCGAGACCAGCCTGGGTACAAAGTGAGGTCAAGGCCATCCATCCTGAACTACATAGCAAGACCCTGTCTCAAAAAGACAAAAATAAATAAATAGAATAAATTAAAAACATATTAAAACAGCAGCTCCAGGAAGAAGCACCCCAAGGAGTCATGAGCACCCCCAAGGAGCAGCCTCTGGCTTGGTATATGGCACCCAGGCCCCTCACCACAACCCAGGAACCAAATTTGCCAGTGTCAGTGTGTGAGCCGTGAGTCCAGCACTCAGCCGCTGGCACCAGCTACGCCACACCCAGTACCCTGGCCACAGCAACCCTGAGGAAAAACCACCATCCATTTGATTTGGGGATGCAGAGTCCTTACAGGTAACCATACAAACAGCACACAGTGAAAGGAAGTGACCTCAGCCGGGGGTAGGGACGCCCGCCTTGTGACTCTGACATTCTTGGAGGCAGAGGCAAGAGGATTGCCAGTCCCAGCCAGTGTAGACAACTTGGTGAGACCCCGTCTCAAAATAAAAACTAAAGGGCTGAGGATGTTGTTCAGTGTAGAGGCCCTGGATTCCATCTGAAGTACCACAAAAAAAAAAAAAAAAAAAAGGAATGAACACTTGATACGAAACACAGATACATCTCACAAGCATTATGTTGGGTACAAGAAGCCATTGAGTAGAAAGTAACTGCTGACCAACTCCGCAGAGATTAAGGTCTAGAAAACCGTCTGTCATGAGGAAAAAGGAGCAACAGCTGCCCAGGGCCAGGTGCAGAAAGGAAATACCAACAGGGCCAGAAACTCCCAGGTAGCCGGGCCTGGTGGCGCACGCCTGTAATCCCGGCACTCAGGAAGGCCAGCCTAAGCAACAAAGTCAGCTCAAGATCAGCCTAAACTGCACAGGGACCCTGTCTCAGACAAAAAAAAAAAACAAAAAAAAAAAAAAACAAAGAAATAAAGGAAAGAGAAAGAAAGAAAGACTCTCAGGAATGTCGATGTTCATCTTGACAGGGTGACAGCTTCGTGGGTGCATCATATTTCAAATGATCAGAACACATGTTTTAAATTGTGCAGTTTGGTGGGCTTGGATTATACCTCAAAGTTAAAACATTAAACAAAGCTATGTAGCCCAAGCTGGTTTCAAACATGTGTTGATCCTCCTGCCTCAGCCTCCCAAGTGCTGGGATTCTAGGCATGCACTGCCATATCCAGAGGGGGAAAAACTTTAAATAAGTATTTGTATGGTAGACAGCTCAGTTAGGTAGAAATATTCCAGGCAGTCAGGCAGGGCAGGGCCCTCGGGGGACTGCAGAAGATGAGGACAGATCACAGCTGTGCCCAGAGGCACATCTGCAGGAGGCCAGACCTCAGGATACAGACGGCAGGACCGAGGCTGCGCGCTTCCCCCAGGAAGAAGCAGTGCACTGTGACTGGTATCACCTGAGCCGTAAGTGTGGCTAGACATCAGCCCCCCAGTGGGTGACCAGGACCTCCCGACTCATCTCTTCCCAAGTGTCTCTGTCCTTACCAGGCACACTCGCTACGTGACCTGCTTCCCCACTGGATGACGTGACCTAAGCAGCTAGACTTGGTATCTTACTGGTTGATCACAGTTTAGCACTTGCCTCCTGATTTTGCTCTATAAAACGTCCTCTGGAAAGTGGGGTCCGTGGTAACCACTCAGGCCCCTCCCTTCCTGCTCTTCAAGAGCTCTGTCTCTCGAAGAATATTTCCTACTCTGAACCTCCATTGTTCTTTAGAGTTCATGCTTTGATTTTGGGGAGCACGAACTCAGCGTATCAGACATCTAGCCGGGTAGGGGGTGCTAATATTCCCCCTATATTATCATGTGGGTGTCCTGATATCATGTGGAGGTCCTCTGTCATGTGCACCCCCCAGCGTGGGCCACACACAGAAAGCACTCAAGGAGGCTGAGGCTGAGCACCACAAGTTCACAGGCAGGCTGCTGGATAGGCTGCCCAGGAAAGCACACAGGGCAGAGGCTGCCAGACCCCAGACCCCGCAGTATGAGCCCACTTGTGACTCAGGTTATCCCCGGGGCTTTGTGTGGGGTGTGTGTGTGTGTGTGTGTGTGTGTGTGTGTGTGTGTGTGTTGGAATTGTTTTTTAAGGTCCTGAGGATGGAACCCAGGCCAAATGAGCCCCACCCCCCGCCCTTTTTAAATATTTAAGGCAGAATCTTACTAAATCATCCAGGCTAGCCTAGAACTTGAGATTCTCCTGCCTCAGCTTCCCCAGCAACTGGGATGATAGGCTGTGTGTAGCCCAACCATTTCTGTTTCTGTGATCTCCATTTTAGAGAGGGAACTGAGGTTCCCAGCAGGGGCTCAGGACCCAGGTCCCTGGAGGAGGCCAGGCCGGTGACCCATTTACCATAACAAAACCGGCAGTTTCCCTGATCCCTAGGGCAAGGCTTGGTCCGATGGGTAGGTCGGGCTGTAGGTAAAAGAATCTGCACTTCTCGAGTTCTCGACACCCGAGCCCTTCGGACACTGCGGCCAGGGGAGGCCAGCGAGGGGACAGGGCTGGTTTGGGGGGCTTTGGGGGCTGGGCCCCCCTTGGGCCACCCCTGGCCCAGGCCCGCTGGAGAGGGCAGGTGGGACCTGCACACCCACCCAGCTCCCTGTTCGGGTGGGCCAGAAGGGAGAGGGTTGGGGCCATCCAGACTCTGCCCCTGTCTTGTCCCCTCTGTGTCCCTCAAGCCAGGACTCCAGGGATGGGGCTAGGGACCCAGGAGCCCAGGGCAGGAGGTGCTACCTGGTCCTAGGGTCCCTCTGCGGGATCTCCGTCTCCCTCCCAATCTGCATTCCTGAGGGCCCCCCCTCCCTCCCTGAGGACCCAGCCGGGCCACTGCCAAACAAAGCAACCAGGGCAGACGCGGCGGGGAGCACACTGCAAGGCCCCCACACCCCCCACCACGCAGTGCCTGGACTCCCGGAGTCCCAGCCCCCCTGTCCCCTCCGAGGGTCTCAGTGTACCCTGCTTGGGGTCCCCGCCCCCTGCACCCGGTCCCACAGCCCCACCTGTGTCCATGGTGCTCGGCCCTGTCCCTCCTGCTCAGGTGTCCCAGCGTCGCCACCCGGTTAATAATTCACCCTTGTTTGCCCAGAGCCGTGTCCACAAACTGGATGCCTGGTTTGGTGGGACCCCAAGGTGTGGGCACCGCAGAACAGAACAGCACCAGCCGGGGACAGGCAGTGCCTCACAGAGCTGGGGACCCTGGGGTGCAAGGGGAGTGGCGATACTTTCGCCAAATGG
>PVLD010006002.1:0-22720 GCA_004027595.1 Dinomys branickii | reverse complement strand
GGCTGGCACATATTCAAGGCCAGCCTGGACTAGATAGGGAGGCCCTATCTTTCAAAAAATAAAATAAAATAAAATAGTAAGTAAGTGAATAAATGAATAAGGTGCCTGGGCCAGGCAGGTGACACACACCTTAATAATCAGTCCCAGCCCTGGGGAGACTGACATAGAAAGGTTGCCAGGAATTCAAGCCAGCCTGGACTATATAGCAAGATCCAAAAAAAGCAAACAAGCCAGGCATGGTGGTGCACACCTGTAACCCCAGCACTCGGGAGCCTGAGGCAGGAGGGTGGTTGCAACTTCAAGACCAGCCTGGGCTACAAAGCGAGCTCAAGGCCAGCCTGAACTGCATAGTGAGAGAGACCCTGTCTCAAAAAGACAAAAAAAGAAAAAAGCAAACACGCACAATGAATGTCACCACCATGCATACCTAAGATGTACCAGTAAATGTAACTGATTTTAGAAAAAGCAAGCAATAAAATAAGAAAATGAATAAATAAATAAATAAATTTTAAAAGCAAGCAAACAAACAAAACCCCCAAATCAATCAGTTAATCTAACAGGTGCACAAACTTCCCCTGAGATGCACCAAAGTACAGACTCGGAAGCAGGGGCCCATGGAGTCACCCGGAAGTGCCAGAGAGGCACATGACACAACTCTGGGCAGCCCTGGCCACTGGCAAGTGGTCAGGAAACAGCCACTAGGCCCAGGGGGATGTCACTCATGTCCCCAGACAGCAGCAAAACATGCAGCCTGCAGCCGTAAGGTCAGAAGAGGGACCAAGAGATGAAGAGATGAAAAGACTGGCTCACAGGACGTGGTGAGAACACTGACCTGACCCGTGTAGCCACACTGGGGTGGGGAAATTATTCCCTGGAGTTGTGCCTGTATGGGGTACAGCTGCTCCTCACACTCCAGAAACCCTATGCAATTTTTATTTTGTTTTGCTTTTTGAAACAGGGTCTCTATATGTAGTCTAGGCTGGCCTTGGACTTGTGGAGGTTTCCTGCCTCAGCCTCCCAAGTGGTGGGATATGTATGCACCACCACACTTGATTTAGAAACCCCTATACTACAAACTGACATTAAAAATAAAAAGAGGAGACCAGGCATGGTGGCACACGCCTGTAATCCCAGCACTCAGGAGGCTGAGGCAGGAGGATCCTTGAGAGTTCAAGACCAGTCTGAGCTACAAAATGAGCTCAAGAGTTTGTAAAAATAAAAAATAAAAAAAATGAGCTCAAGGCCAGCCTGAACTGCATAGCGAGACAAAAATAAATTAAAAAAAGACAAAAATAAATAAATAAATAAAAAGAGAGAGGCAGGCATGGGAGTGCCTCTTTTAACCCCAGGTACTCAGGAAGCTGAGGCAGGAGGATTGTAGAGAGTCGAGGCCAGCTTGGGATACATAGTGAGTTCAAGGTCAGCCTGGGCTACATAGTGAGACCCTGTCTCAAAAAGCAAAACAAAAAGAATATAGGAAGTCACCCGGGCATGGTGACACTGGCTGTAATCCCTGTACTCTGGGAGGCTGAGGCAGGAAGTTCCCAGTTTCAAGCTCAACCTGGGAAACTTAGTGACTTAGCCAGACCAGATCTCAAAATCTAAAATAATAAAAGGCTGGGGTGGAGCTCTGTGTGGAGGCCCTGGATTCAATCTCCAGTTCTGCAAGGAAGAAACAGGAAATAGGAAAACAGTAACCAGCCTGTGGTGAACAGTGGACAGACAAAAAAGGCATCTGAACCCAGTTCCCCTGGGCAGCACGCCAAGCCCCTGCACTTCATTTAGGGGAGCTGGAGGTGCAGACCTTTGTTTGGAACCCAGGAGACAGGCAGAGTGATCCCCACACTGGCCGGGGCCTCAGCGGGGTGAATTTGAATCCCACGAAGGCTCTCCCGGCCCGCTGTGGGGCCTTCAGCATAGGGGACAGCGTGGGGTCCCAGGTGCCCGCAGGCCACACCGGCGTTTCCAGTGCCCTTCGCGCGGGTCCGCTGGCCGCGGGGATCAGGAGGCCGGGACCCATCCTGGGGAGAGTACTTCAGAGTTGACCAGAGATGCCAGCGTCAGCACTGGCCAGGCCGGCGTAGGCTCGTAGCCGGTAGTTGGCGGCATTCCGCCCCTGGGGACGCCTTGGAGACAGGCCATCAGAGCACCCCAGTCGTCTCTCTGACTCAGGGTCGGCCCGGGGGCTCAGGCGTCCGAGGACAGCGCGCTGCCTTCTGGGCACTGAACTGCCGGCAGAGCGCAGCTTCCTCCGATCCTTCCGCCCTGACGGAAGGATTGGAGGGACTGGGAGCCGCCAGGCACTCCAGACAGGTGTGCTGGGGACCTGGACTGCAGGGAGGTGTACTGCTGCGGGAGGAGGTTGGCCCACGCTGTGGCCGCGAGAGCACGTGGGGGTCGGGGTAAGGACAGGAGCAAGAACCCGGCCCAAAGAGGGTGTAGGGCCCCGGAGCGGCGCTGGTCGCAGATGAAGACGGAACCCTCCCGCCTCGTCCTCCGGATCTACTGCCTTGCGCCGTTTACCCCGCCCCGCCCTCTCCGCTCCCCTCAGGCTTCAGCTACCTCCCGGCCCCGCCCTCGGCCCCGCCCCCGCCGCGCGGGGCCCTGTGACGCATGCGCCATGCGCCCCGGAAGCGGCCCGCGCCCCGACCCCGGCGGCCTGGGGGGGCGGCGCGGCGGTCGGGGCCGCGGGTCCGACATGGCTTCGGCGGGAAGTGGTGACTGCGAGGCCCCCGCGGCGGAACCCGAGCGTCCCCACCCGCGGCCCTTCCTGATCGGGGTGAGCGGCGGTACGGCGAGTGGGAAGGTAAGGGGCCGCGGCGTGGTGATGTCGCAGTCCAGTCGTTGCGGAGGGCGCCCGGCGCAGGCCGCCGGGGCCGGGGGCGAGGCCGGACCCGGCGGGAGCGCAGGCGGGCGGCCGTCCCGGGGTCCCCCTGCTCGCCAGCCCGACCCCTCCGGCCCTGGCCCTCCCGCCGGCACCTGTGGCCGCGGACAGGGCGCCCGGGGTCGCGGTGGCGTCTGCGGGACCCAGACCTGCCGCGGCGGGCGGCGTCTGTCCCCAGACCACCGTATGTGAGAAGATCATGGAGCTGCTGGGCCAGAACGAAGTGGACCACCGGCAGCGCAAGCTGGTCATCCTGAGCCAGGACCGCTTCTATAAGGTCCTGACCACCGAGCAGAAGGCCAAGGCCCTGAAGGGCCAGTACAACTTCGACCACCCAGGTGCGGGCAGAGGGGGGTGAGCATCTGGGTACTCAGCTGGGCAGCGGGCTGGGTAGGCGCACTCCGGGCCTGAATGCCCTGCAGAAGTTTGGGTGAGCCTGTGGAACCCCTGGGGAACTTTGGCCCTGTCCCTGACCTCTCCCCACCTGGGCAGCGCACTGCCTGAGGGCACCAGGACGCTTCCTGTGTGACCTGCAGTCACTGATCACTGTCACTCCTGGATATGAACCGTAGGGGCAGCTCTTGAATGCTTTGTGGGGTCCTCAGTGGCCCCGTTGCCTGGCTGTGCTGACCCTGAGGCCAGGTAGGTGTTCCCGCCTGTCCTGGCACAGGGCAGCTAGGTTGTCGCCTTCTGCTCCATCCCCACAGATGCTTTTGATAACGATTTGATGCACAGGACTCTGAAAAACATTGTGGAGGGCAGAACTGTCGAGGTCCCGAGCTATGATTTTGTGACCCACTCAAGGTAACTGCCCAGGCCCTGCCCAGGGTGGTTTCTGTAGGCTGTCCCCTTCGCTGTCCCCAGCATGGCATCAGCACCCCTAGGACCAAGCTCGCCCCTGCAGGTTGCCAGAGACCACGGTGGTGTACCCCGCGGATGTGGTGCTGTTCGAGGGAATCCTGGTGTTCTACAGCCAGGAGATCCGGGACATGTTCCACCTGCGCCTCTTCGTGGACACGGACTCTGACGTCAGGCTGTCTCGGAGGGGTAAGGTGGTCTTGTGCCTTGCGGCTCTGGTAGGGCTGGCCGCTAGCCTGCAGAAGGCTGAGCATGTCCTGTCGCTGCTGCAGTTCTGCGGGACGTGCACCGAGGGCGAGACCTGGAGCAGATTCTGACCCAGTACACCACGTTCGTGAAGCCGGCCTTTGAGGAGTTCTGCCTGCCGGTACTGCCTGTGGCTGCGTGCAAGCACCCCCCGTCAGGTGGACACAGGGTGCCCGACCTGTGCAAGCCAAGTCCTGAGTGACCTTCGCTTGTCACTGTACCTGGGCACCCAGGGAGTCCTCCTCAGCTCTACGAGAGATCACTGCCCTTGCTCCCTCCATGTGAAACCAGCTCGCTTCCTCCCAGGGAGTCCTCCTCAGCTCTGCACGAGATCACTGCCCTTGCTTCCGTGCCCTTGCTTCCGTGCTCCCGCCATGTGACCCCAGCTTGCCTCCTCTCTGCCCCAGGCCTTCCCAGTTGTCATCTGCATGTTTTGCGTATTCCCCTGGGGGACCCCAGAAGGCAGGGCCTTTTGTGTGCTCTCTGCCAACAGCCACTATCTAGTGGGCGCTCATCTGCTCCTCCAGGGCCAGTGTGCCCAGGCTGCTGTGGGTTCCTGCTGCAGGCACCCTGGCTGGCTCATAAGGGAATTCACTGATTTTTCTGTCAAAGAGCTGGAGCTTGTGGCACTACTCAAGTTGGAATGTTTTCTTCCTTCCTTCCTTCCTCCCTTCCTTCCTCCCTCCCTCCCTCCCTCCCTCCCTCCCTTTCTCTCTTCCCCCTTTCCTCCTCCATCCCTCTTGCCCTTCTTCCTTTCCTTTCCCTTTCCCTTTCCCGAGACAGGGTCTCACTATGTAGTTCAGGCCGGCCTTAAACTCACTATGTAACCCAGGCTGGCCTCAAACTCACAGTGATCCTCCTGCCTCAGTCTCCCACATGCTGGGATTAGGGGCATGGACCACCATGCCCTGATGGAGTGTTTCAAAGAGAAATTGAACACTATTCTTGCCTCTTAAATTAAGAATACAGCATAGAGGAACTAGAACTAGGATTACTGCTTTTAAAAAGTAGAAGAAAAGAGTTTGCTGCTGTTTAAAGAAAACTTTCTCACATTTGTGTTTACTGGAAATTGATTTGAAAAGTAAATTGGCTGTTATGGAGGTCTGCAGGAAGACCTGGGTGCTGGCTCTGACCCTCTCCTAGGGAGAGGGAGACCCGTATCTGCCCCAGCCTCCCTTGCCCCCGGGGTGGCCGCTGGTGAAGTCCAGCTAAGCTGGCCACACAGCATTCCCCACCATCCACAGCATGTTCTGCTGCCCTGGGCTTCTGAGCTGCTGGCTCCCTCCCTCCTGGCCCCTGCTTCCCTCTCACAGCCCCTTGCACTGTGATGCCACCCTGCATGCCCTGCACCCTGCACATTTCTGTGCCTGGGTGTGACAGGCTCCCTTGGTCCAAATTTACATCCAAGGGCACCAGAGCCTTGGAAGGTCCATGCCTGGGCCTCCTACCCTCCCATTTAAGAGGGTGTGTGGAACGATGCTGGCTGCCCACTTAGTGGCCTTGACTTGAGTAGGGGCGTTGACTAGGGCCCGGGGAGCCTGGGGGCAGTGGAATGTGAGCAGTGGCAGGTACAAGGCAGGGGCCCCCCTTCTCTGGGGCCTCGGCAGGAAGGTTGGCCAGGTCACCATATGGGGAAGCACACACTTAACCTGGCTTGGCCAACCTGTAATTAGCATGAGGAACTATCCCCACAGGGATCCTGGGAAGGGACAGGAGGAGCACGTGGCATATTAAGGGCAGTATCCTTTGCCTAATAAGCCTGGGTCACTGCTATGTACATCTGGCTAACAGCTGCCTGAGTCTGTCCCTGACCTGCCAGTGACGCCATTGTCTCGATGCCCTGCTATTGCACCTGGCCCTGAACCACCTGAGGGCCCTGGAGAGGCTGGAGGCTCACAAGAACCTCATTTGTGTCTTGCAGACAAAGAAATACGCTGACGTGATCATCCCTCGCGGGGTTGACAACATGGGTAAGGAACCGCCCACTCCTGTATCCTCCCAGCCTCAGTGAGGGCCGCTGCATCCCTATTGGTGATAGATCAGTGTTAGCCAGGGCACAGGTTCAGTGTATACTTCACAGACGTATTAGAGTTGAGCATGGTCCCATATGCCTGCAGTCCCAACTACTTAGGAGGCTGAGGCAGGAGGATTGCAAGTCCAGCCTGGGCCACTTAAGTGAGACTGTGTCTCAAAATAAAAATTTAAAAGAGAGCTGGAGGTACAGCTCAGTATTTGCCTAGTTTGTGTGGAGCCCTGGGTTCAATACGCTGTGCTGCTGCCAAAAGAAAAAAGCAGACTATGTTTAGAATTGTGGACAGGGCCGGTTACATTAACTAAAGGCCTTGTGACCAAGCTTAGTAAACGTACACCTAGGTAGAGACTGGGCTATGAATGTCTTGTGCCGTTTCTGAGAGCTGTGACGCCTGGGGATGTCTGCTGAGCCCCCCAACACACAGGCGGTGGTTGTGTGTGCGTGCGTGCCTGCGTGCGCAGGTCTGGCACTGACGGGTATGGGCAGAGCTGAGCACTGCCTGCCTGTCCTCACAGTCGCCATCAACCTGATAGTGCAGCACATCCAGGACATTCTCAACGGCGACCTCTGCAAGCGGCACCGGGGCGGTGCCAACGGGCGCAACCACAAGAGGACCTTCCCCGAGCCAGGGGACCGCCCTGGGGTGCTGGCCTCTGGAAAGCGGTCACACCTGGAGTCCAGCAGCAGACCCCACTGAGTGCTGTGGGCAGGTGGCCCGACCAGGCTGGGCACTTGGCCTGGGGACACCCTGCCCCTGGAAGCACAGTGGCCACAGCCTCTGTCAGGTCCTGGTGGCGTTGGGACTCAGGCATCTTCAGGGGGTGCAGTCTGGGTCACCGAGGCAGGCTCCAGCTTCCCACTTCCCTTGCGAGAGGAGGGCGGCATCCCTAGACCCTGGAAGCACTGGGGTGCGTGGGGGAAGCCTGTGGCACCTGCTTCCTGCAGGAACGTGGATCCTGTACTTTTGGCAGCAAACAGCAAGAGATCAGTTTCCCAGTATGGTCTGTGCCTATAGGCATGTCAGCAAGACATGCTGAGACACATTGTGCGTCCTGGTGTTTCACTCTGTCCCATAGCACAAGGCTGGCTGTGACCTGCAAGCTGTGGTCCCTGCCCTGTGCCAGGCTGTGGCTCAGGGCCCATGAGGGAAGAGGCGGCAGTCTGGGGTGGGCTGGCGCTTCTGGTCCAAGCAACCTCACACAGATGTGGGCCCCAGCCCAGGCCACCCCTGCAGATGCCAGCCTCCCAGGAGCCAGCTCACAGCCTCGCCTGGGTCCCGCCTGTGTCGTCCAAGTTTTCGTCTGTCCCACGGGATGGCCCTTTTGAAGTGTCCTTTGCCGTCGGCACGCACTGTGGCAAACACCTGGGGCGTCTCACCATGGTTATGCAGCCACATTGTGGCTGCTTTGTGAGTCCTGGCACTGGCACGGTGAGTCTGAATCAATAAACAACTCTACATACGAAAGCCAGTTTGTCCCTTTGTATTTACATTTTTAAAAGGCAAACGCAGGGCAAGACCATGTTCAGGTGATACAAACTGCTGAAAGTGAAGATGCCGCTTGCCTGTGTCCCACTGAGATCTCGGGGGAGTTTCAAAAATTACAGCAGCAGGGGTCCTGTCAAGGGTGGGCCTGGCGGCAACTTGCTGACATCTGGTCACAGGCAGGCAGGGGCCCTACTCGGGCCTGGTGTGTGTCCCAAACAAGGATGGGGCCCAAGGACTCAGCACCAGACCTGTAGCTGAGGGCAGCCCTGGGCTTATGTGGGGCCCCACACTGGTATGTCCCTGGCCGCTGGCTGCCAAACTTCCAGCATCTTAAGTTTGGAGGCCTTGCAGGTCAAGGGGATGGGGCAGCGGCCTCAAGTTCATGAGGGGCCTGTTAGAGACCCTTCCAAGAATGAGACCCCGGCACATCCCAGGGCTCCTGCACTTTGAAAGGGAACAGGTTTCAAAGGGACTGTGGCGCCTAGTCCCGCGCTGCCTGCTGTGTTCTTACTCTTAAGATTTTCGGATGAGGATGTCCCAGCTGTCTTTCCAGCGAAGGGCCAGGAGTTCTCCTGGGGACAGCGATCTGTCCCCGTAGGTGAGTGGGCGCAGCATGTTGGACACGTGGCAGGCGGCGGAATACCAAGCTATGACCAGAGCACTGAAGAGGCTGCGCTGCAGCCGGGTCCTGTGGGCAACAGTGCCCAGTTGTGAGCACCAGCCCTGCCATCTTGTTGGGCTCCAACCTCTTCCCAGACCCTCGGCCCTAGGTGAGCTGACTTGGCCACTCCCCCACCCGTCACAGCCTCCAGTCGCTGTATGATGCCTGAGGCCACCACATAGGTTCTGCACACCCCCTGCCCTGCCTCGGGCTCTCTCCATGCTGCCCTACACCCCGCAATTCCAAGCACCCAACCCACAGGTCCCTGACCTTGCTCTGGGGCCACTGGCCCCCTCCCAGTACCCAGGCACAGGAGCCATTTCCTGTTAGCCTGAACTTCCTGCTGCTGGTGTGAGCTGCCACCCTGTGCCCAACGGGGCCACACCTGCACAGGTGGTCAGAGATGTGCTGCAGCACGAGAGGGAGCAGCAGGAGCTGGAAGGCAAGTGCAGGCAGGTAGTGGTAGAGGAAGAGCGTCTTTTCCATCAGGAAGAAGGGCAGGTAGTTCAGCGCCCAGCCGCCGGTGCACAGTGTCCCGGCCAGCACCCAGCGCAGCCACACATCTGTGGGGAGAGCAGTGTACCCCAAGTCACAGGATCCACCCCCAAAGCTTCCCACCCTTGGGAGCAGGCACAGGTGGGCGCTCATGCCGGCCTCGAGGGATGGAGCCAACCCAAGCAAGAGGAGGGAAGGGACTGGCTCCCAGAGGTGAGCAGAGATGGGGCTGGGGCCAGGCAAGGTCTGGGGTACTGCCCTGTCCTGGGGCCCTCTCTCCTTTTCTAGTTCCAGATGGCTTCCAGTGTGCCCCGCTGGCAGCCCTGTGTTGTGTGGCCCTTCCAGTACAGACAGGCAACATACGGGGCCAGGAGCGCACACACACCGCCCCCCGTGTGGCCCTCCTTGCTGCCTCTGCTACCTGGGACCCTGACACAGCCAGAGCCACGCACCATCTCCTGGGGTGCAGGGCAGCGGAGCCCTCCCTGCAGAACCGTTCCCAGGAACGCTGGGCTCAGGAGGAGGGGGAAGGGTGGCACTGACCCTCGGGGAGGTCATGGATGTCCCTGCGCCGTCTGAGCAGGTACCACAGGAAGAGCAGCGTGTAGGCGGCTGTGGCCAGGCTGGCCGAGGCCCAGATCACAATGTTCCCAAGCAGGTGGATCTGAGCCTGGGCGCAGGGGACAGGCACAGGGTTGGCAAGATGCCCACACATCAGCAGCGCTGAGGGCACTCGGCACAGCCCGGCACCCTCCGGCCCTGCCTGCCTAGCCTTGTGCCCAGGAGGCCCCTTCTACAACAGTGCTGACATCGCAGCTCTGTCCATGACAATGCAGAGCTACAAGTAAAGGAGAGTCCTCTCTTTTGGGGGTGTGGGCAGTGCTGGGGTGCAACCCAGGGCCTCCCACAGGCTAGGCCAGAGCTCTGCCACTGGGATGCTCCTCCCAGCCCTTCTCATTTTTTGAGACAGTCTCACTAAATTGTCCAGGCTAGCCCCAAACTCACAATCCTCCTGCCTCGGCCTCGTGAGTAGCTGAGATACAGTGTGCATGCCATGCCTGGCTCAAGATTCATTAATGACAAGGCTACTCACGGAAAGAAAACCCCTGTCCACACCAGACCCAAGGGGGAGCCCAGGCTTGGCTCCCTGGGCTCCAAGTCAGCTCCTGGGTCCTGTCCCGCCAGGCAGGGAGGTGGGGGGTGCTTCCTGAGCCCCACCGTACAGTGACCATGAGGACACATCCTAAGGGCCACCTTTGCCACCATGCCTGCACTGTCACCCAGTCACACGCGTGGCTTACGCTGGTCTGGGGGTGCACCCAGTAGGCGATGTTAGTGTCCAGCGCAACCCACTCCAGGGGTGTGGAGCTGTATCTGTGCTCCTCATCTTCGCTCCTCAGCGTCAGCATCCTCCACTGCAACAGAATCAGCACGGTCCTCTTTTTTTGGTACAGGGAATCAAATTCATGACTTCAGGCCTGCCAGGCAAGCCCTTATACTGCTGAGCTACATCCCTAGCCAGCATCCTCCAATGGAACAGAGCACACGTCTTGCAGGGGCAGCCGGGCACAGGGGTGCGGGCGGGTGTATCGAGCACTGCTGAGCAGCAGCCCTGGGCCCCAGCCTGTTCCTCCACGGCCAAGAGGCAGGAGCTGGCATCACCCTCGCCCCATCGGCTACGGACCCTCAGCGCTGCTGCCTGAGATGCCGGGGCTCTGCTGGCTGCACATGGCCCGTGTCACTGGAGAGGGGCCTCAGGACACTCTAGCCATGTTGCAAGGTCAGGTGGATACAGAACCTCTTGTTCCTGACTGTTCCCGACTATAAGACCATGGGGGGTGGGGACAGCCGCGTCACATGCACCCCGAGGTGACAGAGGCCTGAGACCGACTCGTCGCCACAGCACTGGGTACACAGCACACCCCAGGGCAGCCACGTCACCTGCAGTTCCAAGAATCTGGCCATGAAGCTGAGGTTCCTGCTGATGTCCGCCTGCGTGGGTGTGCGCAGCTCCTGTTCCCTGTCCCTCTGCTCCTGGCCTGCTGGACACATGGCCCAACAGCAGGAGCATGGCACGGTCAGCACCTGGGCGTAGCTTCCGTCCACAGCCTCTGGACCCAGCTCCCGCCCAGGGCAGGCAGCGGGGAGGGGGCCTCGTGCACTCACTCACGCCATAGCGGTGCTCCTCCACGTTCCATGCCATGCTCTCATGGTGGCCCGGTGACAGCTTCTCGCCGACCACCTCAAGCTGCCGAAAGCCCCAGTCGGGGAGGTGCGCCCCGCTCAGCTGGTCAGGCCAAGAAGACAGTGGGTGTGTTGGGACATGGCTCCTGCTCAGCCGAGCCACCCTTGTCGGGGTCTGGGACACTCAGTTAGGGGGTAGGGCTCCCCCGAATCAGACCCCCGTGTGCACCTTGAGCACAGCAGATGTGTTCAGGTGCACAAAGCGTACAGCTGACAGGATGGTCTTCCAGGTGTCCTTGTCTGACTGCCGGTTCACGATGTCCTGCAGGGACAGGCTTGTCAGGTGGCGCCAGGGCCAGAGGCACATGCACAGCACAGAGGGATGCGGGCCCAGAGGCAAAAATCACCTGGCAGACCCTGGCTCTGCCCTGGGAGCTGCATGGCCCGGGGTGGCATGCATGTGACTGAAACACACTGGGAAGAAGGGATAAGCTAGAGGCTGGGGTGGGGCGCACACCTGTGATCCCAGCACTCTAGGAGCCTGGGACAGGAGCATCACGAGTTCAGGCCCAGCTTGAGCAACTTAGCAATTCAGTGAGACCCTGGCCAAAAAAAGGGGGGCCTGGAGGGCATGTGTCAGCAGGAATTTCCTGGGCCCAGTCCCCAAAGAAAAGAGGAACTGCAGCGGCCTGATGGAGGCTGGGAGGAGTGCACGGCTCTCCTTGTGGAGGGGTCCCTGGTGCCCCAGGGCCACCTCGGCGATGGCAAGGCTGAGGCCCTATCTTGTACTTGGGTCCTTGGCTCACAGAGGTGGCCAGGCCCAGTACTGGAACACATGCTGCTCCTTCCAGGAAACCCAGTCCCCCAAGGGGAGCGGGACCCCGGCCCTCGCAGGAAGGGTGACTGCGGCCCTGGCTACCTGGGACCCCCCACCCCCGGCCCCTGCCCAATCCCACACTCCTGTCCCCAGGGAAACCATGACAGGGCACTTGTGAGGTGTTGCCCCTGGTGATGCGGACCCGGCCATGGGGATAGAGGGGCAAGGTGAACACCCAGAACTGCACACCCACCCACAGGGCCAAGCTGGGGACCCCTGCTGCCCACTTCGGAGCCAGGGCCCCTGAGGACCCACAGTGCGCAAAGGAGGCAGCGTCTGCGCCCTGCAGAAACACCACAATCCACTCCACAAACAGCACCTGCCTGGGTCTCAGGATGTGGCCCAGGGCGGGGGGCGGGGGGCTCACCAGCCTCCAGAGGTTCTGGGCGGGCATGGAGATGTTGTAGTCAATGTAACAGGACACCTCCTGCGCATGCGGGCTCAGCGGGGCCGCGACATCGTGTCTGTAGGGCCGAGGCAGGTGTGACACTGGACCCAGCTCCTCCCAGGCCCGTTTCCTTAGGATCAGGGGCCCCACAGGGGACAGGGGAGCAGGAGGAAGTGGGACCCAGGGCCACCCTGCCCGGCTGCGCCCCTCGCGGGCACTCACGTGTTGAGGAGGCGTGCGGTCATGCCGTGAACCAGCTGGACCACGTCCCCATGCCGCACAGGCCTGGGCGGGTTGCTCACCACCAGCTGGTGCCTGCCACAAGGACAGTGGTGAGCTTGGTGCCCCAGACCAGAGGGACAGCTCACCCAGAGAGGCAGGGCCACGTCCTCCCACCGCACAGGGCAATCTACAGCCCCGCTACACGCCTTACAGGAGGTGACTTCATAGAGAGCCAAGGAACATACGTTTCATTTCACTTTTTTTTCCAGTATTGGGGGTGACACCAGAGCCTGGGGCAGGCTAAGCAAACTCTGGGTCACAGAGCTTAATCCCAGCTTTTTCAACTTTTCACTCTGAGACAGGGTATCACTAAATTGCCAAGCTGCTCAGGCTTGATTCAAACTTGAGATCCTCCTGCCTCAGCCTCCCGAGTAGCTAGGATTACAGGTGTACACCACTGTGTCCAGCCACTTAACATTTTTCTGGCACCTAAGGCACCTTCTCAATGGCCGAGCGCAGTTCCATTTGCTATCATCACCCTTGGTACCGACGCCACAGTGACTAGTACCCGAGGAGGAACACCTCCTCCAGCAGCGACCTCTGCCCCCCACCCGCCCTACAGAGGGCCAGGCAGGGCCAAGGACATCTGAACAGCTGGACAGTGGGATGGCCCTGCATGGCACTGAGGGACAAGGAGCAAGGGACACTCCAATCAATCAGGGACCGTGAGACCATGGACAGCAGGAAGCCTGTGGAGATGGAGACGGAGGAGGAGGAGGAGGAGGAGGAGGAGGAGGAGGAGGAGGAGCTGCTGCCAACTTCAGGTACCCCAGAAGCCCCAAATGGAAGAGGCAGGAGGTGCCGAGAGTGGGCCCAGCCCAGGCTGGGGTGCAGCAGGAGCCCCTCGTCTGTGGACACTCGGAAGCTCTGGGCAGGACAGAGGCCTCCTGTGGGGACCCCTCAGCACTGCCGACTGAGCGGACACATGAGTGGCAGCCCCCGGTCACAGAGAGGTGGCCCAGCCTGGGTGTGGGAAGAGGGGCCCCATACCGAGGACAAGTAGGGTGGCGCCCCGTGTGGCAGAGGGGTGCGGAAGGAGATCTGGGCCACCCCTGTGATACGGCTGAGAGCAGACATCAGGTGCCACTGAGGACCTGGTGACCCAAGCCCCAACCTTGCTTTCAGTGGTGTGGCATGGGGACCCCAGGCTACCACAGGGTGAGGGGATGTTGCGGATGACACAGTCCAGGCAGAGTCTGGGGACCTCTGGTGGGCTGGCGTGAGCTCAGCCGGGGACCCAGGGTCCACACTCACCTCCCAGGGTCCTTGATAATCCACCAGTTGTTGACGTCCTTGAAGGGATAGCAGGTCACCTGCTGCTGGTGGGAGCTGCCCCGGCCATTCTCATAGCTGTGAGAAGAGGTTGAAAGGAACAGAGCCTGGGGGCAGCTGACATGTGCCCCAGGCCCCTGCTCATGGGGAGTGATGAGGACCCCAACGGTACTGCCTGGGCAGGTGCCAGGGCAAGGGGGACCCAGCAAATACAGGGTCTGAACCTCACAGGGACAGGAAGACATGCAGGGGTGGCACTCAGACAGCCACCTGCTGGCTGCGCAGAGCGACGCAGGCACTGTGCACCAAGTCCCCCCAACAGTTCTACACAGATGTCACCAGCTTATGGCACTCACAGCCCAAGAGCTCAGTTCCCATGGCCCCCCAACCCCAGCTGCAGAAAGCAGAAGCCACTGGCCCCCTGCAGCTGAGACAGCGCTGTCCTTACATCATGGGGTAGGTGTTCTGGTGCGAGTGAAGCAAGCAGGGCAGGGGCTTGCCGAAGACGTTCCTCAGGGTGACCTGAGAGCCGAAGGCCACCTCCAGGGGCTGGCCTTGGGTGATGCGGGCCAGTCCTCCCTGGGACAAGAGGCAGAGAAAGAGCCACAGTCCTCAACTCCCCTTGGGACAGCCACTCCCCATCTTGGGGACATGTGGGGCAGTGACAGTGCTTTTTTGGGGGTAGGGTGTTGAGACTGGGTCCTACTATCTAGTTCAGACCAGCCTTGAACTCAAGCTGATCCTCCTGCCTCAGCCTCCCAAGTCCTGGGATTACAGACGTGCACCACTACACCCGGCCCCTACGGCAATTCTTACAGCCTTGTCCTATCATACTGCACAGCCTAATCAGAGCTCTGATGACCGACTGCTGCCCAGGCCAGGCACTCAGCTAAATGACCCCTCCCTGATCATCACTCACTTCCCACAGTCCTGAGAAAGGCAAGTGATGACAACGTCTAAGACAGGAGGAGACAGTATGGGATGTGCAGAGCTGACACTGGCAGAGCTGGGGTGACAGCCAGGCTGAGGCCCTGCTCCCCTCCCGCCACTGTCTCCTCTAGGCGGGGTCCCTTACCCAAAGTGCCTAGAACCAGGAGGGTTCTGATTCGGGATTTTTTTAGTTTGGGAAGATTTGCATAGATCTTAACAGTTAACCATCCTCCATCTGAAAACCCAAACTCCCAAACGCTCCAAAATCTAAACATGCAGTCACGCCAGCGCTCCGGGAGCTCCGCGTATTGCCACATTCTGGATTAGGGACCCTCCCTGTAGATGTCTGCAAGGTTCGTCTGGATGAACACAGCCCAGTCTGTCCTAGCAGGCACCAGAAACTACCCAGAGGTGAAGGACTCCAGGACATAGGGCTGGGGCTATAGCTCAGTGCAATAAGCACCTGCCTGGCAAGTGCAAGGTCTTGAGTTCAATCCCAGGTACCACCAAAAAAAAAAAAAAAAGGACGTGCTTAAGTGGGGGCTGGGGATGGAGCTCAGTGGCGCAAGCAGAAGGTCCTGAGTTCAATCCCCAGTACCTCAAAAAAAAAAAAAAAAGAGCTCAGAGTGACGACCAGACACCAGCCCCTCTAGTTCTTCATGCACTGCGCGGCTGGCCAGAGCTCCCGGAGAAACTCTATGTGGCTGCCTCTCTGCCTGGTCTCATGTTTGTCTGTAATGCTCTCTCTGCGCTGTGTTACAAAAAGGTACAAAAAGCTGCACCTTTAGGTGACCCAACACCAACTTCTTACCTCCAAGCTGGCCTGGAAGGCGCTTGACATGATTTGATCATGGGGCCCAGAGCGGCAGAGCAGCGTCAAGTGGATGTAGAAGAACAGTAAATACAGGGCGACCGGGGTGACCAGCAGGGCCACCACTCTGGCAAGCACGTGGCAGAACACACAGAGCTGCAGGGAGACAGGCAGACAGGTGACCCCCTGCTCCTTGGAGAGCAGGTCCATCTCCAGGCACTGAGGCTCGGCGAAAGTCACCGCCCTGGCAGGTGACACTGACAAGTCAGCTGATAGGCGACACTCCCTGGCCAGTTTCTGAAACCTTGAGGGAGTCTCTGCACCAAAACTCTTGGGGAACAGGCGCCGGGTGGCCCCACACAGACCAGACTAAAGGGACATTGACACCTACATGTGAGAGAGTCTGATCTCCGATCAGGTGCCAAGCATGGATGGCTGCGATGCCCAGCACGAGCAAGTAGGTGAAGATGCCCATGTACTTGATGCTGAAAAGACAGAAGTGGTCAGGCGGGGCAGCAGGAACACGTATCGGGGAGAGCCCGTAACAGGTGACCCAACTCACCCCACGGCGCAGGCGCAGGCGACCCCCGTCAGCATCAGCCAGAACCACCAGCACAGAGAGAAAGGGCTACGGCACAGGTGGGACAGTCATCACTGTCCCGCTGGCCGGGGAGGACATGTTTCTCAAGATCCCCTGGGGTGCCTGGCTATAGGAGCACCAGGCACAAAGAATCCCCGTCCCACAGTGTTTCATTGGTTTTTTTTGAACCAGGAATTGAACTCAGGACCCTGAGCTTGCCAGGGAGGTATCATGCTGCTGACCTACATCCCCAGCTCCCACCCCAGCGTTTCATTCTCAGCAGATTTTGTTTTCTTTCTTGGTGGCACTGGAGACCAGCCGTTTTTACACTTTGAGACGGGGTCTTGCCAAGTCACTAAGTTTCCAGGCTGTGCTCCAACTTGCAACCCTCCTATCTCAGCCTCTCAGAGAGCTGGGATTACAAGCACCAAGAATTTTTCTTTTTTTGTCAAGAAAATTTTCCTTAGTTGTTTAAAGTTACAGAAAACGAGGGGGCTATTGATGAAATCATGAGCCAAAGGCTGTTCCCCAACATATTCAGTGGCCACAAGCCATTCAGTCAGACATTTATTCAAAATAACAGGCATCAGAAGCCACCCAGAATGAAGGATACACTTCATTTCCCATACCTGTGTTTCTGGGAGTTGAAGAACTTCAGATAGGACAACACAGCCAAGAGATTAAAAAATATTAATGATGACTCCAGCAGCATGAGCCGGGACTGGGTGACCAAGGCGTTCTCTGCCACAAAGGTGGGCTGCGTCAGTCTTACAGTGCACGGGAAATGCACAAAGGTGAAAACGTTCACAGGGAAAGGTCCCCGGCCCTGTATTCTCAGGGGACAGGTCCACGCCCCCTCCCAGCCCACCAAAGGCCTCAGGTCCTCATGTTCCTTACTTAAAAAGTCCCCCTACTTGCAGAAGGCCCGCAGATACCCCTTGTAGACTTTCAGTCACCTCCAGGCTACATCTATCACTGCTGCAGGCGGTAAGTGAACAGTCGCGCGGGCATGTTTAGGGGATGATGACAAGAAATCTACAGATTTGGTACCAACGCAGTTTTGATTCGGGGGCCTTCCTGACCTGTGGTCGGTTGAGCTGCACAGGCAGACTCCTCAGACCCGGCAGCTGCCTGTACTTAACGAAGACAAACCCAGCAACCACCGCGTCCCAGAACGGGGCAGCAGGAAGGTGAGGAACGTGGGTGGGCACAGACGTGCTCCAGAGCCACCAAGACAACCCTGTGGGTGTGAACTGTGCCCTCGGACGCCCGTGTGAATGTGGATGTCACTGCACCTTTCTGAGCTCTCCCTTTTATTTGCAGAAGTAACATCAACCTTAAGAGAGCTGCCGTGAATGTGGTTTCTGTTTGTTTTTCAATTTTTTGAGACAGGGTCTTGCCATGTAACCCAGGCTGGCCTAGAACTCATGTCCATCCTCCTACCTCGGCCTCAAGAGTACTGGGATAGCTGGGCATGGTGCTGCTTAGGAGGCTGAGGCAAGAGGACTGCTATAAATTTGAGGCCAGCCTGGGCTACATAGTGAGGTTAAGGCCTGCTGGACTACATAGCAGGACCCTGTCAACAGAAAAAAAAGGACACACCACCACCCCCAACTTAGTGTAACTTTTCCATGACCCTGAGCTGAAAGAGGACCCACTAACTATGGACATCTAGATTGGCCGGGACCTGGGAGAGGGTGCAGCGAGGGAGCTGTGGGGGAGGGGTGTGCGTGTGCCCTGGGGCTCGGTCTGGTACCCGCCCCTTGTACAGCGCCCCCTGCAGGATGGAAGTTCTGATAGCTCGGTGCTGTACCCGGGACTACGGGCTCCACCTGGGAGTAGGGTCTTGCAGAGCCACATCTGGATCACCTGGATGTGCCCTCTTGTGCTGCGTGACCACTGACCCCTGAAGCTTCGTAGCTGATCCCTGGGTAGGTTCCCCAGGCTGGTCTTCCCCGCAGGGGCAACCAAGGCAGGCCCGAGCTTACCGATGAGGAGGAGCAGGGCCGCACCCATGGCAGCACAGTGGGAGAAGCGCAGCTCTGACACAATCTGATAGCCCATGGGCACTGACAAGGCCCCCGCGAGCGCTGGCAGCAGGCGCAAGGCCCACACAGGCACATTGCTGGTGTATTCTGGAAAGGCAATCACAGAGATGCTGAGGGCCCAGAGGGCCACACGATCAGCCAACCGTGTGAACCACAAAGCTTCAAATCAGGTTTTGCATATGTTGTAAGACAGGGTCTTGCCACATTTTCCAGGCTGGCCACCACCTAGGCTCCAGTGATCCTCCTGCCTCAGCTTCCCAAGTAGCTGAGGCCACAGGGGCATATTACTGTGTACCTGCCTGCTTTGAAGCTAGCTTTATACAGTCAAGGAACTGCTCCCATGAAACACAGGAAAAATGACTAAGGATTATAAGATTAACGCTTCTTTGTATTTACCCCACCTATTTCTAAAGACACTGTGGAAACATACAAAATGTATACATACAAAAGCTAAAGACAAACAGATGCCATGGGATACATGTACGAATAATTATTACAACTAAACAATAAGGCTTCTACCAGACTTTTCAAAAGTCTTCCACTTGTATCTAAATAATTCATCAGACCTTGCACTCTGACTCATAAACAGCCACTGTTAATGCCCATAAACCACTGTATCTTGATTCTGTATGTACATCAATAAGGAAAATTTAAATTATCTTTTACCTGCTCCAATTCTGTTCCACAAAAAGTTACCATCAAATCCGCCTAAGTAACCTAAAACAGAAAGTTAATTTGTGCAGTAATGTGACAAGCAACCAGTATGGAGACAAGAGTCATCACTGAGAAGATTTAAGTATACCCGGGGGCCTGAAGGCGACAGCCGCTTCCGTAAGGAAACCTACCTCCCAAAGCGAGCAGCATGTGGCCAAATGGGGGCCCGCTGGCATCCAGAAAGAAGACCCGATTCATGTAAAAGGAGATGTACTGCCCGTAATAGACTTCGTCAAAGCTGAAAAAGCCACACGCCTTCTATTCAGCTAGAAATCTTAACTGTAAACAAAAGGTGTGAGGGTACCCATGTGTGTTTCTGAACAACTTTAGGTGAGTGATTGGCAGTGGTCAGATCTTTTGCTCTAACTCCATCTTATCCCCAAATGTTAAGAAACACACATGGCATCACCACTGACAGGGACAGGGTGAATTCCTGGGCAGGAAATTTGCCAGGTTGGCTCTGACCCCCATACAGGTCCTGTTTTTGGTTCTAGTTTTGTATACATGTGAGTGGTAGCCCAGAGCCTTCTTATTAACCACATCTTTAGCTCTTTTTATTTTTTATTTTGAGACAAGGGTTTTGCTAACTTGCTAAACTGCCAAGGCTGAGTTCAAACTTGTGATTCTCCTGCCTTGGCCTGCCAGAGTGCTGATTACAGGTGTGTGCCACCATCTTTGGATGTATTTTTTTTTTTTTGGAGGGTGGTGCTGGGGATTAAATACAGGGCCTCGCATGTTAAGCGAGTGCTCTACCACTGAGGTATAACCCCAGCACTGCATCTCCCTAGTTTTCTGACTTAGGTATATATTACCTACTGGCCAAGCTTCTGAAACACCTTTTGGATGATGCTAATTCTATTGCCCCCCACACTGGCACATGTCTGTGGCTAATGATGGAACCAGACCTGGTTACCCAGCGAAACAGCTGCAGGGGTGAAAGGAACATATGCAGGAACCAACTCCCGAAACATTTTTAGACAACCAGAGAAATCTGACAATAGCCAGGTATTGATGCCAATTTCTTAGGCACAGTGACACTGCTATGGTTAAGTAACTTTTGTTTACTTTTAGAACTGGATTCTTTATAAATGAAATATAATGTGTAGGATTTGCTTCAACTAACCCACTGCAGGGAAGGGCTTGGCTACAAACTGATGGTTGTTGAAGCTGCATAATGAACACACTAATGGAGGATAATTTACAGTTCTCTCTATTTTTTGTATGTGTTTGATGTTTCCCATAACAAAATGTTAAAAAAAAAAAGAACATATGTAGTATATAGAAAACAGCCCTTCAATTATCATAGCAGTAATTTCTCATTATGACAAAACATGCTCTGGGCACCCAAAATAATGAAGATTAATCTATCCAAATCTACCCACTCTCTGCACCCACTTCGTTGAGACAGGGCCTCACTAGTTACTTTACGCTGGCTTTGCACTCATTGTGCAGCCTAGGTTGGCCTCGAACTCTTGACCCTCCTGCCTCTGCCTCCCAAGCGCTGGTATTACAGGCACGTGCTACCACATCTGGCTCGCCCTCTAATTTTGAAATGGAAAGGCCAACTCTGATAATGGGATTTTCCTCTACTGCATCTCTTTCATGGGTCCAGTTTTTCCTGCTATTGAACCACAGGGCAAGACTTGCAAGGTGTCCAGAGAGGTGTTGTCCTGGGCACAAATGCTTCTCCCCCTCACCACCCCGAACCTCTAAAACTAAGAAGTCTAGGACTTTCCCAGTGACACTGTCTAAAGAGGCTCTTCCTGATATGGTCACAGTCCCTTCTGGACCCCCATACTGGAGCCGTTCAGCTTACACTACAGCCCGAGGGTAGGAGAGACGCCACAGCCGGCTCAGCAGCCCCACTCCAGTCAGAGCCACAATATTTAAGTTGATATCAGCGGTCACCACTACAGGGCGCTTCAAAAACCGCAACATCTTGTAGAAAAGCAAGCTCAGGCGGTCACCCTGAAAAGGGAAGAACTGTCATCAACGAAAAGGGCCCACAGAAAGCATCCCAAGCAGCTTGGCTTCTAGAAGCACCAAGGGGGCACCACAGCACACAGAGTGTCATGAGAAGTCCAAAGGGAGCTTGTGCGCACCGCCGGGGGACGCAAAGACACCCACAGGCACTCCCAGGGCACGGCGGGGGCACAGCAAACCTGGCTGAGAATGCAGGAATCCCAGGACTGCACATACACTCTGACAACGCATTCCACCAGCACCTGCTGGCCACCTCCTGGGAGCAAGGCTACTGTCAAGGAAGGACGTGGTCTCTCCTGTTCTTCTCTAGAATGACCACAAGCTACCTGGCCTTTGGCCAGCTCCTGGGGAGCCATGGCAGCCACTTACAGCCCACGGCCCCACCTTTCAGGACCTCAGAGCCTCATCTTTAAAACACATGTGTCCCAAGTGCTCCCTTCTCCACCCCAGGGCAGCATCAACCACTGGGATTCCCTCCTTTTGTCCTTATTATTTTACTTGTTTGAGACAGGGTATCACTATGTAGCCCAGGCTGGCCTCAAACTCGCAGGGATCCTCCTGCCTCTGCCTCCCTCGTATTGGGCTGACAGGCGTGCGCCACCACGCCAGGTTGGGTCTCCTCAACTGGAAGGTACACCTGCACCAGGACACCCCTATCTTCTCCCTAATACTCCGTCTCCCTTGAGCTCTGCCTCGTGGGGCTGCACCTGGCCACTGGCGGTTCCCACCGTACCCAATTGCTCCTTCCTCCTCCCGGGAGGCCTCATCTATAGCGCTCTCTCCCCGGAGTCCCTGGTCTCCTCCGGTGCCACACGGGCCCGAGGTCCCGTCCCCTGCAGAGCCCCCCAGGCCCTGGGCGTCCCGCACGAATAGATTTCTGAGGCCCGGAGCGGTTCCCGCCCCCAGCGCCCACAGACCTACTCGGGTTTCTCCGCCGGGAACCGCTCGGAGGAGGACCGTTGAGGGGAAAGCCACCCGGGACTCGGCACAGTCCCCTGCTCGACGCTCGACTCACTCTGCCTGCGGAGCCAGACGGGTGGTGGTGCGCGTGCGCACTGGGAATTTACAGCAGCGCGCGTGCGCACTGGAGGAACACAGTGGCGCGCGTGCGTACCTAACAGTGATCCGCGTATCAAACGGCTTTGAAGAGTGTGAGGCGAAAACTCTGCTATCCCTAGTGTGTCGCGGCGCCGGTGTTCGTGGATTACGGTGTGTTCCGTGCACACGTGTGTCACTGTAAAAGCGCAGTGGGCTCAACTCGTGTACGTAGTTCTTCATCCCGCGGCAGCACTGCTGCCAGCCTCCTGGTGGCCGAGGTAGGGCTGGGGCAGGTAAGCGTGCTCGCGGCGGCGGGTGCCAGGCTTAGCGGACGCACCCGCGCCTCCTTTCCCCGGGACCTAACGCACAAGCTCTCCCAG
Organism: Dinomys branickii; assembly: GCA_004027595.1. NCBI lineage: Eukaryota > Metazoa > Chordata > Mammalia > Rodentia > Dinomyidae > Dinomys > Dinomys branickii. Next base: position 571 of record PVLD010006002.1, on the reverse strand, counting down.
GAGTGGTAACACACAGGTCACCTGACAGCACTGAGCAGCCTCCTCACCGGAAGAGGGGGACAGGTCCTGTGCACACCTGGTACTGTCCACACAGGCCGCTCCATGCTGCGGCTTGGTGAAGGTGCAGCTGAACAGCAGTTTCCGCCCCTCTCCCCTGAAGCCAGGCTCTGCCGCCCGGCCAGTTTCTATTACAGGTCTGTAAAACTCCTCCCCCTGTAGCCTCCCTCATCAAACGGCTGGGAAGCAAGGGACACAAAACCTGAGGAAGCATGTTCAGCTTTATTTTTTTAACTTTTTTTATTTAAATAAGGAGAGTTCTTCCATACGGAAAGAGCTAGTACAATCACATATTTGAAAGGAGAAACAACAGGTACTGAACTGGAGGGGAGGGAGAGTGAGCGTCCAGCACAGCCGGGTGAATCCATGATTCTGTTTCCCATCCGAGGTAAAATTTCCCCAAACACATATAAACAAGCTGCACAGTACACCGTTAGCCATCGTCTGCCCTTTCAAATATCTGGTCTACATGAAAAGACAAAGAGAGGAAAGGCCAAAACGAAAACAAAAATAA
>PVLD010006001.1:0-105373 GCA_004027595.1 Dinomys branickii | reverse complement strand
ATGTTACCTTCACCTTTGTTACTCAGTTACACAGATGATGGCCCTTTTGATCAGTTCGTTTTTTCTCCTCCCTCATCTCCGTTGCCCTACCACTCAATCAGTCATCTTCCCTGTGACAATAACTGTACTCCTGGGTTTATCTATATCCTTGGACTCTCACCTTGGGAAGAGATATAGCTGCCTCAGACTATACTATAACATACATGGGTGTATACAAACTGCCAAGGTTGGAGGTGGGAAAGCACATATGCTCACAGTGGACCGCCCGGCTCCACCCTGTCATCGTGCTATGGGTGGGGGCGGGTCCAGTCCATGAGGTTCCCTAAGCGGGGCCCACAGCAGACCAGCTACTGGGCCCACTGCGGAGCAGCAGCGGTGCAGCCGCAGGGCCCACTGCAGATCATCCACGGGGCCCACAGCGGCACAGCCGTGGGGCCCACTGCAGATCATCCACGGGGCCCACTGCGGAGCAGCCGCGGGGCCCACTGTGGAGCAGCCGCGGGGCCCACAGCGGAGCAGCCACGGGGCCCACAGCAGAGCAGCCACGGGGCCCTCAGCAGAGCAGCCTCAGGGCATGCGCCCCCATCGGGGCGCCCTCTGTGACCCTTTTGGCTCTGTCCCGTTGCCTTGACGCCAAAGGCCCTTTCTTCTCCTCCCACCTCCTCCTGATCTCCAGCATTACCGTTCCCCACCCCTTGCAGCTGGGCAATGGGTCTCCGAAGCTGAAGCTGCGATTGGTGGAATGAGGGCTTGGGCCAAGAGTGTGTTTGAAGCAGTGGCTTCCTCTTTCTCCGTCTCTTCTCCCTACGACTGTGCCGCGGCGGTCCTCCGATCCTTTCCTCCAGAAGAGGTTTTGCTTGGTCTTTCCTAGGGCTTCAGCTCCCATTTCAGATCCTTCTTGGGTTCAGGGTACACACCTCTCTCCTTTCTGTCTTCATATTGCTATATTCCATTGTCTGGGTGGTAATCCTCTGGGAGGTTCTCTCTCTTCTGCCTACCCGGTCGCCACCTTCCCAGAAGTCCCAAATTGTTTCTTTTTGTATTTCAGACTTAGGAAATTCAGTCTTCTCTTACTTCTTTATAGTACATCATTCTGCATGTGGGCGTGGCCTACCTACCCCCTAGAGCCAAAATGGAATGCAGAGGGAACTATTAATTATGATGCTATTTTACAACTGGAAAGATACTGTAAAAAGGAAGGAAAATGATCAGAAGTGCCCTATGTTCAAATTTTCTTTGCATTAAGAAATAGTCCTTCTTTAGTTTCAAAATGTAAATGTGAGCCACAGGGGAACAGGACATCTCATACTCTTAAGGTATCTACTATCCTAGAGCCTAAGACTGCTCCTCCCCAATCTTTAGAGCCTGAGGACAAGGCATTAATCAACACCTCACCCACCATTACTGAACCTAAGGTTTCCCCTACTTGCCCTTCTAGGCTAGAGGGTGGGGCTTCTAGACCAGCTATAATCCAGAACTCTACAGGGCTATACTCATCCTTAGCTGAGTCTATGCAAACTCCTCAAGGACAGTATCCATTACAAGAAGTAAACGGACAATTTGGAACTGCCAGAGTTCATGTGCCTTTTTCTCTCAGTGACCTAAAACAGATAAAGTTAAATTTTGGAAAATTTCTAGATGTTCATAAGTACACTGAGGTTTTTAGAGGTCTCACTCAGACCTATGAGCTAGGTTGGAAAGATGTAATGTTCTTCTTAAATCAAACATTGACCTCTAATGAGAAACAGGCAGCATTACAAGCTACTATTGCATTATAGGCTGCTATTGCATATTATTAATTTTAGCAAGCCATAAGAAAGACAGCCAGGGGAACTACCAGTTCCCACTGGAGCCCAAGCCATCCCTACACAAGACCCTTACTGGCCTAGCAGTTCTATAGGCGACTGGAACAGGAGACATTTTCACACGTGTTCTTGAAGGTCTAAGAAGGGTAAGAACTAAGCCATTCAATTATTTTAAACTGTCAGCAATTCAACATGAAAAAAGGGAACACCCCTCCACTTTCTTAGATCACTTACAAGAGGCATTAATAAAACATACTTCCCTAGATGCTAATTCAATAGAGGGACAAATTGTCCTTGAAGATAAGTTCATTACTCTGTCAGTCCCAGATATTAGAAAAAAGCTACAAAAAATAGCTTTTGCCCCAGATTAGCTCACTTCATGTGTTAGTAAAAATTACTTCCTCATTATTTTATAATAGTGATGAGGAGGAGGCCAAGGAGAGAAAAGAAAGAGACCAAGAAAAAGCAACTGCCTTTGCTGCAGCACTAAGAGAAACAGACCCTAAGTCTGATTCTTGGGGCCCCAAGAATTCAACAACTACATTCATCTGCTGCCACTGTCAGAAGCCAGGCCACCTTAAGAGAGACTGCCCTAAGAGGCCCCCTGGGCCAGGCCCTAACTGCAAAGATGACCACTGGAGGTCAGACTGCCCTCTGAAGTGAAGGCCCCAGAGTTCAGACCCATCCCACCAGTTGGTCCAGCAAGAATAAAGGGCCACGGGGCACGCTCTGCCCTCTCCCTCTGGCTGGACTGTCATCTCCATAGCGGAGCCCTGGGTAATCAATGACTATAGAGGGAAAAGAAATCAGCCTACTGCTGGACACTGGTGCAAGTCTCTCTGTCCCTCTTTTCAATCCTGGCCTTCCTGCCAGCTGTAATACCTCAGTGAAAGGAATCACTGGAGAGGAGGTAATTTGCTACTTTTCACAACCCTTAGGCTGTAACTGGGATGGCTTTCTTTTTTCACATTCCTTTTTGATAATGCCTGAAAATCCAGTCCTTCTCTTGGGGAGAGATATTTGATCTTGTTTAAATACTGTAATATATGTGCACCCAGGTCAGGGGCACTGTCTTCCCCTCATGGAGAAATAAATTCTGAAGTATGGGTAGCTAAAGACAAAATAGGTAGGGCATTAAGAGCTGCTCTAGTATAGATACATCTCAGAGACTACTATTTTTCCTAACCAGGGACAATATCCTTTAAAACATAAAGCTAAGGATTATTACCTATAATTGATAACCTAAGGGCACAAGGCTTACTTGAGCCCTGTAACAGCCCATACAATACTCCAATCTTGGGCCGGGGTGATAGCTCAGTGGCAGAAGTAGTGGGCCTCAGTGGTAGAGGCCTGGCAAGCCTGAGATCATGAGTTCAATTCCCAATAGGAAAAAAAAAATACTCCAATCTTGGGAATTCAAGAACCCAATGGTGAATGGAAACTAGTACAGGACCTTAGATTGTAAATGAGGCAGTAGTACCAATTCCCCCAATGGTACCTAACCCATATACACTCCTTTCTCAAACTCCAGAAGATGCCAATTGGTTTTCAGTGTTAGATTTAAAAGATGCTTTCTTCTGTATTCCTTTACACAGAGATTCCCAGTTTCTCCTTGTTTTTGAAGATCCTCATAACCAGGCCTCTCAATGGATGTGGACAGTGCTTCCCCAAGTGTTCAGGGATAGTCCACATCTTTTGGGGCAAGTGCTTTCCCACGACTTGGCATGCTTTGAGTTTTCCCAGGTCACAGTCTTACAGTATGTAGATGACATTCTTTTATGTGCCCCCTCAGAAGAGCTCTGTAGCCAAGGCACCTGTGCTTTGCTAAATTTTCTAGCAGTTATAAGGTCTGTAAATCTAAAGCACAACTTTGCAGTCTTAAGGTAAAATATTTAGGCCTCATCATATCCAAGGGAACCCGAAGGCTAGGAAAAGACAGAATTAAACCAGTTTTTTCCTTTCCACAGCCTAAGACCCTAAAATAGCTAAGGAGATTCCTAGGAATTATAGGCTTTTGTCACCTTTGGATACCAGGATTTGGGGAGATTATAAGATCCCTCTATCAACTTCTAAAAGAGGCCCAAAAGATATATACCCATATTTTAACCTGGGAACTCAATTCCCAAACAGCATTCCAGAAGCTTAAACAAGCTCTCCTAAATGCCCCAGCCCTAAGCCTCCTCACAGGACATCATTTCAATTTAAATGTTGGTGAGAGGCGAGGTACAGCTTTGGGAGTACTTACACAGCATCAGGGACCACTCAACAGCCTATAGAGTATCTGAGTCATGAATTAGACATCGTAGCAAAGGGATGGCTTCCTGCCTTAGAGCTATGGCAGCCATAGCTCTCAGTGCCAGAAGCATCCAAGTTAACTTTAGGTGAAGATCTCACTGTATAGACACCTCACAATGTGGCAGGACTTCTTTCATCCAAAGGGAACCTCTGGCTATCAGACAGCTGACTTCTTAAATACCAAGCTCTACTTGTAGAAGGTCCAGCCACTGAAATAAAGACATTCCTCCTTAAATCCTGCTACATTTTTGTCAAAAAAAGGAGGAAACGGAGGCTGACAGACATAACTGTGAACAGGTAATTCTCCACATGTGTACAGCTAGAGAAGACATTAAACACACCCCTTACTAACTCTGATTTGAACCTTTTCTGTGATGGCAGCTCCTTCATGGAAAATGGGACAAGGAAGGCAGGGTATGCAACAGTAACTTTACATCAGACTCTTAGAAGTTCCTCATTTACAGCTGGGACTAGTGCTCAGCTAGCAGAGCTCAAAGCTTGGAGCTTATCCTGTCTATGGGAGGCCATTACCAGCTCCTCTTGGTGGAGCCTTTGTTGACTATATTCATAATAATCCTGTTGATCTTATTATTTGGCCCATGCATCCTTGTTTCTTTGGCTTTGTCTCCTCCAGATTTAAAGCCATACGCCTACCCAAGATGAAAATGCCTGGTGTCTATCGAGGGCCCTTAGATAGATCCTCTGAAGCAAATCTCTGACTGCCGATCAACAACTACAACCCTTTTCAGCCTGAAGAAGCCAAGGCGGTCATCGTCCATTACTCCCTCATGGCAGTGTGGGTTACTTCTGCAGAGGGGGGAATGTTAAGAGGCTGCTGAGTTAGATAGACATATTATAGGCAGTCAGACAGGGACGGGACCTGGAAGGAGCCAGTATGGAAGACGGGGTATCTTGCAAATGGAGATGTATTTGCTGCAGGCCAGACTTCAAGACAAAGGACTAAACAAATGCACCCACATACCTTCCTAGGGATGGACCTCAGAGATTGATAATTCTAAATAGATGACTACCTTGAAGAATCACTTGCCCAACCCCCCATAGGAAAAGCCCCTGTTCTGTGCACATGCCTGCTTGCTACGTGACTCACTTCCCCATTGGATCCCAATTTAATCAATTTTACCTGAACAGTTACACTTGTAATCTTATTGGTTAAACATAATTTTGTCCCACCTCATGTCCACCTAGCAAGTTCTCATGTTTTCTACCTTAGACCCACCTTACCTTGTGGTTTTGCTCTGTAAATGTCCCTAAAGAAGACAGGTTCCTGGGCAACCGACTCGGGCCCCCCCTGTCCCTCTCTTGGACAGAAGCTTTCTTTCCTTCAGTAAATGTATTCTGCTCTTAATCTCTGTTGTTCCTAAAATTCATTTTTTGATTTTAGAGAACACGAACTCACCCCAGATATTGTTCAGGTGGAGAGTTTTCACCCGGATATCAAAACCACTAGAGCAGGGATGAAGATTGGAAGAAGAGAAGGGACATTTGAACACTGAGGGTCAGCTAAGGTCAGGGATTAGTTGCTTTATAATTTGGTTTAATTCTCACAACCTATGGAATGAGGATGATTATATCCATTTTTCAGATAGATTACAGGGGCACTGAGGGATTAAAGTGATAATCTCAAAAACTCTCTACTGATTGGTTTTTCACCTCACTGTAATTCCTGCCTAGTCACTATGGCAACCAGCCAATATGGCGTGGGTGGTCATGTGTTGTGCTCAGCCAGTATGGCGCCAAGTCAATACGGTGCTAACCTCTAGAGGTGAAGGTGAAAGCCAATATGGCTCAGGCCTTTAAAGGTCATATGCTAAGCGCCACCCTTCCGCTGAGTCAAATTACGACTTCCTACTTCCCTTTTTGTAGTATCCTGTTTTCCTTTCCCACACTCCCACCCAATCCTGGTCCGCCATGTCAGGCGGTCGGCCTCCTAATCCCCGCCTCCTGCCTGGGCCTATTTAGCCCGGGATCCCATGATAAGCCCTCGGAAGTTCCACGTTGCTTTTCTATCCCCTACTGTGGTCTTCTCCACACCCACAATAAAGACACATTTTATATTTTGCTTTACTTCTCTCTCCATGCTGGAAAAAAACCTATCATCTACTACATGGTAGAGCTCGATGTCTAGTGTTAAAATCTGTCTTCAAAACCTATCCTTAGTCCACTAAGTCACAGACTTACAGTCTCCTGAAAATGAATGTCTACTACAAAATTCAAGTATCTGTAAAGGAAAAGAAATCAGTACAGCTCCTTTTTAGTAAGTTTTTCATCTCAGCTGACTCTAAAATGAAACCTTCATGCACTGCACTGAGCGTTAATTACATTCCAGACATTGCTGGCAATCTTTCAACTCATCAGCTGGAACCATTTTGCGTGATAAAAATTCCTCCTCATGGTCCTGCACACAGATGCTTGTCAGCAAAGTTCTACCTGCTACTGAGGAGGCCCGAAGACAAGATCCTGCTGGAGAACAACATGAAGGAACCCGTCAGTGGCCTTATTCCAAAGTGCCATTTCTCATCGTTCCACGTTGCGTGACCCACACGTTTTGAAACATGTACTCCACAGACTTCCTTCAAGATAAGCTGTCACGCTGGGCCTTGCTCAGATGCTGGAGTGTCCATCTGTCCCTGGGCCACACTGCTGCCCCCCTCCACCGGCCCTATCCTTCAATTATCAACATGGCATCTCTTCTTCTCCTGGTTTATTCTTCTCCCTTAGCCTCCTGACATATGCATTTGCTTCCCCTGTCTGGAATTCTTGCCCAAACTAAGTTTAATCACTGAAAATCTCGGTGCTGTAAGACACAGATGGATGTGGGGAAGTGGGGACAGTCTAGTCCCTTACATGCCAGTATTACCAGATCACTCCCAGGGACCACTCCCCTGCCCTTTATCGCCACGGGTTACTTCTTTGTTCTTTTTTTTTTTTTTTTTTTTTGGCGGTACTGGGGATTGAACTCAGGACCCTGCGCCTGCTAGGCAGGCGCTTATTCCACTGAGCTATATCCCCAGCCCGGGTTACTTCTTAAATGCTATGGACTATGGGTCAGCAGCTGGCTTCTGTCATGGGCTGGTTTTCTGCAAACAAATCAGCTCAGTAAAATGGCTAATTTAAAATAGTCTATCAGATCATGTTTTTACTTCCTATAGTTGAGTTTGAGATGAAATAGGGGTCAGATATTTATGGAACCCTACATCTTTTTTTTTAAGACAGGGTCTCACTACATAGTTCAGGCTGACCTTGAACTCACTGTGTGGCCTCAAACTCATGGCAATCCTCCTGCCTCAGCCTTCCAAGAGCTGGGATTACAGGCTTGTGCTTTCACGCCCAGCTGGAACCCTAAATCTTATTGAACATGACGTCATCAGTACAGGAAAGGGATCTGGGGATGGGAGAGAGGAGGGGAGAGAGGGGCACGGGCAGGAAAAATGCTGCATGTGTGCTGTGTATATGTACCAGTTCCCCAAGATGAATGTAGTTGTTACATGTTGCAAACATACACTAATTGTTTGGTACCAGAAATTGAATTCAGGGCCTTGTGCTTGACAGGCAGGCACTGCACCACAAAGCCACATCCCCGGCCCTGCAGCGTTTCATTTTTACTTGTACTGGCATATGCTTTCGTACACAGCGGTCACACTCCCTGTGGGGAGCTGACACGTACGAAGCTCGTCTTAGCTGTTCTCCGTGTCTCTTCCTTCCCTCTCCTGCCCCCACCCTCGTGGTCCCCTCCCATCTGAGGAAGACCTGCCTCCCTCCTTGCTGTTATCTTTCATTTTGTTCTGTTTGGTGTTTCCCACATAAGAGAAACCAGGTGATACCTAAGCTTGTGTGTCGGATTTATTTCATTAACGTTATGGTCCCGAGGTGCAACCATTTTTCTGCAATTGAGCTCATCCTTCTTTACGGCAGATAGCACTCCACTGTGTGCAAACACTAAATTTTAAAAGAAACTATAAAAGACTATCGTCAGGGGGCTGGGGATATAGCTCAGTGGAATAAGCGCCTGCCTAGCAAGCGCAGGATCCTGAGTTCGATCCCCAGTACCGCAAAAAAAAAAAAAAAAAAAAAAAAAAAAAAAAAAAAAAGACTATCATCAGTATAACCAGAACTTCTAGTTGAAATTATTTCTCTGGTGCTAATCAGCCTAAAGTTAATAAATTTAATCCAAATAACAATCCTGAGAAGGTGGCATTCCCACTTTACAGTAGACGGAACGTGACTAACCTGCCCTGAGGTAAACACCCAATTTGGAGGTGGAACAGAGCCTCAGGCGCAGGGAAACTGCAGTCTGCTGGGCAGCATAGCTCCCTAGGGCTGCAACGCTCATGGGCAATGCCAGTGTTTTTCTTCCTCAGAACTGTCATATGAAAACCCAATATTTTGAATACTTACTGTGTGACAGGTCTGGAAGATGTAAAACATTTAATTAGTAAACTCTGCCTCTTGTAGTGTCCTTAAATAAAAGGCCCATGAAAATGAAGGCTTCATCTCGACACGAGGTAGCATGTACCAAGTAGGGACATTGGTGGCTGGAGGCTGGGTGCTGCGTGGGGTGGGCAGGCTGTGTGGTGAGGGTGGTGCTTTGGAACGAGAGGCGCAGTGTGGAGCTGTGGAGCTCCTGGGCCACTTGTCAGGAAGGCTTTGTCGTTATCCTGTTAAAACTGAGCCAGAGAAGAAAATCTCTTATTGTCCCCCAAAGGAAATGCAAACAGGAGCAGTGGGGATGTGCCCTGTGCAGGGCCCTTTGTCCATTTAGGAAGATGCTGGGAGGCCACGGGTTCTGTGTGCAAGGCACAGGCTTCAAAGCAACCCTTTATATCTAACATTGTTGTTATTTTTCTAAAATTCAGATTTAACTGGCGGTCTCGTGTTGTTTATCTGCAAATCTTCCAGCTCTGTTCTTTCCACACCGCTCCCTTCAGGACTGCCTTCCATGATTGCTTTCAGAGACTCTGAAAAGCAGCAGCAGCAGAAAGGGGAAGGAGATAGCTCAGCCGTGAAATCCGTGAGCTTGAGCCGTCACGTCAGCCAGCAGTGAGCTTAAACAGACAACGCTCAGCTTGTGCATCTACTGATTTAGTCGGTCGCTGAGTATGAATATCTGCTGAGCACCTACTGAGTGCCTGGCGGTGTCAGGAGCTGAGCATTGTTCAAGTAACAATGATTAGAACAAAAGCACACTTTCAGGGGGCTCCTATGAGTGCGGTGCCATTAAACATTTTATATGTATTATATTATTTAACCTCAAACCACTATGATATAGTATTGTTCATATTTGACCAATAAGGATGAGATTTTAAAAATAAGAAAACAACTCTACTTCGTTTCTAATAATACAGTTAATAAACATTGGAGGAAGGATTTTTTTTTTTTGAGACAGCTCAGGTTGGCCTTGAACTCATTATGTACCTACCTTATGCTGGCCTCTAACCCCCAGAGATTCTCCTGCCTCAGCCTCCCAAGTGCTGGGGTTACAGGCATGCTCCACCATGCGCAGTTAGAGGCAGCATTCAGAGCTGGAACTCTTAACACAATAGTAAATCAATGCCTTTTAAAACCTTCCCTTCAGATTCCCTCTCCTCCAAGTTCTCGAAGACTGTGAAGCTACTCAAAGTATTGTTTCACTGCCTCATAAATTTCCAATCAGACTAAATTCCTCCAGGGCAGAGATAGCATCTTGCTCACTTTTGTACTGTCAGTGCCCGGCACACTGTGTAGCCTAAAATAAGTGCTCAATAAATATTGCTGAATGCTTTTCTTGAGCCAGTTGTAGGAAGTCAGTGTGGCACATATATCAGTCAACAGGAAAACAGAATTAAGCACTTAGGATGCAGGAAATGGGTTACACGGTTGGCAAAGCTCAAAAGCATCAAGAGCAAACCAGCCCAGACCAGCGCAGGGGGCTGGAACTAGCCTGCTGGAGCCATGCAGACAGGACCGATGTTGTGGAGGAAACAGAACCTCAGTGCCAGCCCTGTCTGAGACAGTGATGGGAGAAACGCTCCTTCACCCTTGGGACATCTGTCTCCTCTGGGCTTTAACCATACCAGAGCCAGTGAATGGGGTCGACAGGAGTGCGGCCTACAGAGAGGGGGCCAGCGAGGGACCTCCTGGCAGCTGGGCACCAGCAGAGGTTGCATTTCTCTTGTGTTCATAATGAGACGCTGTGGGCCAAAGATGCTGGCACCCCAAGGGACAAGTGTCCTGTCAACGTTCCCTCACCATCCTGCCCTTTCCTACCCCCACCAGGATGCCACTCCTCTGCTAACTTGCTCGCTCCCCCGCTGGACCAGCCTGCATCTTCTCTGTGTTCTAGTCGTCAGCAACTGCAACCGCTGTGCAGCTGCCGCTCTGCTGCACCCCAAGTCTGCAGACCTCAAAGACGGACAGTCCCTGAGCGTCCAGCGTTCTCAGGCGAGGTGAGGCAGACACTGAACGGGTGATGTGTCCGCTGTCTGGCAAGCGCTGGGGCTGAGGTCAGCGCACGTGTTTGAATTTCAGGGCTCCAACAGGGCCCACCCGCGCCCAGTAGCTGAGAAATGCAGGATATGAGATTGGCTGGTGCCAGTTTAATCCATAAAAATCTCTGCACCGTGGGTCAGAGTAGAGATGGGAGCAAGCAAATGGCGCAGACAGAATAACCCCCAGGGCTCCACCCAGCAGACTCTGCTCTCCCTGCCCTCTCCACTCGGCCACACTCCTGGACGTGTGTGACTACCCCAGAGCAAGCCCCTTGCCAGGGCTTTCCATGCATGATGGCCGCTCCTGGACCCAGTGACTCTTAAACCTTGTAAGTAGTAACTTCACCAATTTGCATCAAGATTTTCCTTATCTAGTTCAAGTTCACAGGGCTACAGCACTGCCAAGCAGGTGTTGGCAGACCAGCTCCAGGCGCCCTGCTGTGCTGGCAGACTCAGGTGTGGGCTGCAGGCAGCTCGAGGGAGATGCCCAACCCCGACTCAGGCAGCAGCTGGGTGTGTGCAGACTTCTCTAAAACAATCCCGTGCATGTAATATTTCATTTTTTTGTATTCAGACAATCACTTTATACTTACTGTTTTAGATACTTATTACTTTATTTGTATATTTGTTTATTTCTGTGGTGCTGGAGATGGAAGCCAGGGCCTCAGGCACGCTAGCCAAGCGTTCTACCACTGAGATTGATCCCCATCCCCTCTGTCTTTTTAAATGCAGAACTTTTACAGGATGTGTTGCTTTCAAACACTCTGTGCCCATTTGAGTTCATCCTCTGCTTCCCCACAGTTCTGTTCTCTAAGATGACGGCTCAGAGGCCCAGAGACTCTTCCCTTCTGTCCTCTGGGCTGGCGAGTCCCCTTGACAACAAAGGGGACAGGCTGCAAACAGGCTCTGGAAGCACAGAAGCAGTGGTGGGCGTTCCAGTGACAACTGCCACTGGAGTGTCTGTGGGAAATCACTGATCCCTCTTTAGATTTTTAAAGTGTTTGTTTCAATTAACTTACACCTTTTCCTCTTACAGACAGCCTTGCCACTTCTCTGACCCTAGTGTATGTGTCCCTGCAGTGTGCATGCAGTAGGAAAATACACTATTATGAAAGTAAAACAAAGCAAAGCAAGCAATAGCTTAAGCCTTGCTGCACAAGGAAGAATAATAACCCCAGTTATGACTCTGCCTGGATACTGGAAATGAAGTATAGCAGACTATCGAAGCTGGGGACTTACTCTATTCTCAGGGGAACAGGAGATTGCGGAGTTTGTACTTTTCCAGCTACTTACTGCAAAGAAAGAAGCCTTCAAGAGCAAGTTGGCAGACAGAGCCGGGGTTGTTCCATAAACTGTTGACTGAAGCCATGGAGGATGGCCTGGCCTTTCCTAGGAAGGAACTGCTTATTGGATGGCCTTGCTCGTGGCTTTTAGGCTTCTCTTTGTGCAATGAGTGGGCAGAGCTTTTAGACCCTTTCCAAATGCTGGCTACATTGGATGGCTGGCTGAGTACTGTAAGAACAAGACTTCCTGTCGGTTGGGCACCACTAAGTGTTGTAGAGAACACAGATTTCCTAGAAATCTGCATTTAATCCTTACAGTAGGACTGTAAGGAAAACTCATCTAATGAACGACAGACGAGCAAACTGAGATGATGAAGTTCTACGTAAGACATCTCAAGGGCCACACCAGTACAGAAGGAAAGCTCAGGTTTGAACAGGGCTAAACATCTTACTGGGGTTAACAATGTGGCCTACATGACCAAGGCTATGCCTCTAAAGTCTGCTTCTTTTAAATTTTTATTTTGCAGTACTGGGGATTGAACCCAGGGCCTTCACACCGAATTACATCCCCGGCCCTTTTTAAGAAGTTTTTATCTTGAGACAGGGTCTTGCTAAATCACCAGGATACGCCACCCAGAGTGCTGGGATTATAGGCATGCATGACCATACCTGGCTTGGATTTAATTTCTGAGGGGAAGAGGTTGCTGGGGATCGAATTCATGGCCTTGCAAATACTAGGCACATGCCCTGTACAGAACAATTGCCTGATCCCGGATTGTATTTTCAACATTCAATGTTTTGGGGGTCACTGTGTGACTAACGTTTTCAAGGAAATTCTGCAATCTCATTGGCTACAGTGCAAAGAGCAACATGGACAGCTGTTAGCGCTACACTAGAGTGATAAGGGGCGCTGTGCTGACTTGATCACCCCAGGGCAGTCTGAGAAAGCAAGTGCAGTCCTCAGCAAAGGTTCTCTTAATCCATGGAGTCCACCGAGAGGCTGGCAATGAAGCTGGTCCTCCCAACTCCAGCTCCTTGATACCCATCTCCCCAGCATGCTGGCCTCGGTTCCCGGGACACATACAGGCAAGAGGCTTCCGTCTTGAGCGTCACTTGTGAGTCTGGGTCTCATTCTCCATGCTCAGTTCATCACAAGCCTGTACAGGGTGAGAATTAAAGATCGCAGGCGCTTGACCCTCTACCCAGGAACAAGCTTTTTCTCTGGGTTTCCTTCTTCCAAGTTGTTATTTTTCATCTTTTGAGTGTTGCTTCTTCACCTAGAATAGTGGATTCAGTGTCCACCCAGAAAAGACAAAAAGCAGCTAAATATATTGAAGGCCGTACCGTTACACACCTTTGTGTTGTTACTTAGTTTTGCAGGGCTGAGGATTGAACCCAGGGCCCTCACGTTGAGCTATATCCTCGGCCCTTTTTTATAATTTTAATTCTACGACCAGGTCTCCGTAAGGTTCCGGTTGGACCTGACCTCCCCTACCCTGCTCGCCAACAGCAGCACTACTCTCTGCAGGGAACTCAGTTCAGCACCGATGTTGTCATCGGCAAGCATAGAATGTTGTGAAGGAAATAGCATAGGAACTTTGCAGGTGCTGGGACATCTGGAGACACTGCAAGGACTTTGCCCACTGAGGTACAACACTGCCAGAAAATTTTGACCACAAGTGTTTATTAAAATCTTCCTACCTAATGCCTCCTGCCTTCTCTCCATCCCTGTAAAAGGGACCCACTTCTCTGTTCAGGGCAGACGGTCTTATGCTTTCTGCCTGCCTGCACCCAGGCACAATAAACCCCACACCATGTTGCCTTTACACAAGTCTGGTGTTCTCTACTGGTCCCCCCACCTCCCCTCTATGTTATAGTCTCACTAAGTCAATAAACTGCCTGGGCTGGACACAAACTTGCAATCCTCCTGCCTCTGCCTCCAAGAGTACTAGAATTACAGACATCTACCACCATGCCTGACTATTGTTTTTAGTTGTTTGTTGGTTGGTTGGTTGGTTGGTTGGCTGGGTTTGTTTATTTGTTGAGGTATTGGGATTGATATTCTTTTTTTTTTTTGGCGGTACTGGGGATCGAACTCAGGACCCTGCGCTTGCTAGGCAGGGTGGCAGCTGGGAAGTCCCGGCCCTGAGGTAGGAGCTGCAGGTGGTCTGAGTCTCTCAGAACAGGACCCCAGCAAGACTCCCACAAGGAAATATTCCCCCGGAGCCCCGAGCCGACACAGCGGCTATTAGAGGAGCGACAGGCAAGGCAGGCCCAGCCAGAGAGAGCACCTGAGGTGCACCAGCACCTGTCTGCATGCGCGCCCCGTCTTCCGCCATGCTTTCGCAGAAGAGCAGCAGAAGCTCTCCTCACCCCCATTTGGCCTAGTGGGAGTCTGGGTGGGGAAGCAGCCAGTGGACCAGGGTGGTTTATGGTCCTGAGAACCCAAGGGCAGTGTCGGCCCGTGGGCATCAGCCGTGGATGGCGGCGGGGACGGGATCCAGAAGCCAAAGCCATTCAGGAGGTGTCCCCACAAGGACAGCCTCACGACTGCTCTTCTCTTAATGTCAAGCTCATACTAAGAACCCCTAGAGCCAAGATCATCCTTAAAAAGATTTTTAAAAGAATGAGAGAGAAAAGAAGAATCTTAACTAAGACTAAGACTTTACTGAAGAAAGACTCGGTTTTAATTAAGATGTAACTGAATTTATCTTCAATCAGAAAGATATAGTTTTTTGTTTTTGTTTTTGTCTTTTTAAAACAGGGTCTCACTATGCAGTTCAGGCTGGCTTGAGCTCATTTTGTAGCCCAGGCTGGTCTGGAACTCACATGATCCTCCTGCCTCAGCCTCCTAAATGCTGGGATTATAGGTGCGCACTATCATGCCCAGCTAGAAAGACATAGTTTTCTATTACCAAGTAGAACTTGTGACAGTGAGTTAATTTAATTCAATGATAGTGAATTAAAATTATTTCTTAGTCCACCTGACATTTATGATTGTAAAACTTTGTTCCTACACCATATTTCAGTTTTTTGTTTTATTTTGTTTTTTGAGACAGGGTCTTGCTATGTAGTTCAGGCTGGCCTTGAACTCATTATGTAGCCCAGGCTGGCCTTGAATTCTCAGCAACCCTCCTGCTTCATCCTCTTAAGTACTGGCGTTACAGGTATACACCATTCACACTCAGCTCACTGTTTAGTTTTACCTCAAATTTCAGAGAGGCTTCATGCTTATTTTAAAGGAGTTCTACTCATCAGTGCGGAAGTCAGAAGGGACCTTTCAGGGGCTGTGCAGTGGTGGGCATCGCAGTCAGGCCCAGTACACATCCACCCTCCCTTCACCACGAAGTGGCCACGGCTCCCCCATCAAGAGAGCGCCTGCTACCTGCACAGGGACAGAGTTGGGAAAGCCAGCCTCAGGCAGCACTGCACACTTCCCAGCAGAGGTGCTAGTCCAGGGAGAGCCAGACAGCGCTGAGGACAGGCTCCTCCTTGGGCGTGTGGGAAGGAAATGATCCCTTTCTGAGAAGAGCCCTGGGACAGGGAGCCAGGCTCAGATGAAAACTGATGCCACATGAGGCCAAAGAAAAAATATTTGGCCAGTTCCTAAGTCAGCTCAGCCCTGAAAGCATCAGGACCTCCGAACATTCCACAGCCAGCTTAATCCAGCTCTTTCACGGTTTCACCCAGTTGGAGTTCGGTTTTCTGTTACACACAATCAAAACAGCCCTGAACTATTACACGGAGGAAGCCACTTTCTCAGTCCCTCAGTCTAACCGGACAAGGCCCGCTGCCCCACAGTGAGTACCTCCTCCTCCAGCGGCGCCTGTTGTGGAAAGGATTCTTGAGAAAAGCCACAGGGGAATGAAAGCAATAGGAACGGAAGAGCACAAGCATCCCTTGTTTCCCATGTTCATATTTATTGTCCCTCTATCTCCGCATCACTCCTCCAGTGCCCCCTTCTCTCTTCCCTATGGGGTGAGAAACACGAAGGTGGCCCCCCTGCTCCCTTGGGTGGATCACTTGCTCCCATAAAAAAATTAAGAGTGTGGCTCCCATCCTTCAGGGGTGCTGGGAGCTGCAAGAGAACAATCCATTCTGCACTTTCTGCTGCCAACTCACTCGTGCCCGGGTGACACACATAGAATGAAATGTTGCCAGTCACTTGTCCCCTGTGTTGTGGGTGTCAGGGCTGGCAGTGAAGCCACTGCCACGTCCGCCTTGCACATGGGCAGCTCCCAGCTCTTCTGGTCGGGTCCCAGCCCGGAGTTTGGGAGGAGCCAGTGGGCAGGACCTGTCCTTATCAAAGTGCAAATATTTGCTTTAAATATTGCCATTAAAAATAGCCAGCCAGAGACTGTTGGCAGCACTCTCTCCCAAGGCCCCCCCTCCCACATGCTGTTATTTCCTGCCTATGGGGAAAAACACCATGTTCAAAGGGGCCGCCATTTGTAGAAGTCCCCTCTACTCTTTGCCTTTGGGACTAAGTGGCAAATCACACACTGGCTGTTGCCTGGGGGACGAGTCATAGATACTGACTAGCATTTTCTTTTTTCGTGCCAAGACTGTGGCTCTAGGAAAGGTGGTCTAATTCCCCAACTATAGGTCACAAGGAAGCCTGGAGGCCCAGTTCCCCCTGCTCTGGAGACTTCAGGGCAGGGATAGGTCCAGAGCAGAGGAAGCTGCGCAACTTTGCATCAAGCTTTGAGCTGTAGGGAGAGGCCTGTGCTGTGTACTAGAGCACTGGCTCCTTCAGGCACTTGCAGAAAGGGTGGGTTTAGAGTTAATCTGCTTCTGAAAGCTGCATCAGAAGAGGATCTGTGCTTGGAAGAATGATATCTAAGACGTTTTCAAACTCTGCTGAGAGAACTCACCAAAACTACATTAAGAAAACAAACAGTCCCATTCAAAAGTGAACAAAAGCAGGAGACATTGGACCACAGAGATTTACCGCGGTGAACAGACACATGAAGAGATGCCCCGCATCACTGGCCGCTAGGTGAACGCAAACTAAGTCCACAGCGAGATAGCATTATGTACCAGTGAGAGCACCTACAGCTAAAAAAGAGTAGCGGTGGGTGCCAAATGCTGGCAAGATGTGGAGAACCAGTCTCCCGTTTATTGCTAGTGGGAGAGGTGCAGGTCACAGCCCCTCGGGAAACAGTCTGGTAGCTCCTTGAAACACTAGCGATGTACTTTCCACGTGACCCACAACTGCACTCCAGGCATTTTATCCCAGAGGCAATGAACACTTATGTCCACACAGTCACCTGTACATGAGTGTTTATAACAGCTTTATCTGCATGAGCTGAAAGCTGGAAACACCCAATGAGCTCCTGAGATGGTGAGTGAACACTAACCAGTCATTCGGGTTACCAGATATAAGTGTGCAAAATTGGTCAGAAAAACTAAGCATGAACTTTGAAGACAATAGCAATATAACAACCATTATTGAATTCATATCTTTTTTTGAAATTCTGTATTGTTTCTAATGTTGTTTTATTCTCTTTCAATACATATATTTCTCCAAATGATAAAATTGTCAATAGAAAACAGATCTGTGGTTAGTGGCTGTGGTTGCTGAAAGCTGGGATGGAGGGGTGGAGGGGACTAAATGTGGCCTAGGGGTAGCTGAGGGAGATCTTCATGGTGATGGGGTGTCCTCCATGCTGACTGCACCCTGGCTTCACAGATCTCCATGGAGACAAGGTGGTATGGAGCTATCTACATGCATTGTACCTTTGTCAGATCCCTGGCTTTAATACAGCACTGTAATTATGGAGGAGATTGGTGAAGGGTACACTAGGTCTCTCTACTATTTTTTCCAAGGTCCTCTCTCTCTCTTTCTCTCTCTCTCTCTTAGTTTTTTTGAGACAGAGTCTCACTATGCAACCCAGGCTGGCCTACTAAGTGCTGGGATTACACAGGCATGTGCCACTATACCTGGCCTTTTCTCCCCCAACTTCCTAAATCTAAAGTTATTTTAATGAAGATTTTTTCTTTTAAAGAAAAAGAATGAAACAATATTTCAAAACAAGATAATAGGAGGATAACAATGGTTAATACATTGCATATTGTTACCTTTAAATTACTCAGAGTACAAGATATTGGTAAACAATATTAGCACAAACTTTTCTTTTCAGTGAAGAGAAATTAGTAGTATATCTTAACTATCTTATATCTATACATTTTTTCTTTTCCATTTCTTCTTTTCTTCATTCCCCAATCCCAGTTTCTCTGTCCTTTTGAAGTTTCTTTCCATTTTACAATATCTAGTGTACATTTTGGATCTATTTACTCTTTCAGCTTCTCCCACCGGGGAGACAATATGGTGTTTACACATGTGCCTCTGGTTTATTTCACTTATGAGTATGATCTTGAGTTACATCCATTTACCTATAAAAATCTCTAGTTTATCCTTCTTTATGGCTGAGTACTACTCCATTGTATAAAAAGGCCACAACTTTTTTATCCATTCCTCAGTTGATGGACATTTGGGTTATTTTCAAGATCTTGCTATTACAAATTGTAGTGCTATAAACATGGGTAGCACACATACCACTGTAGTACAATGCTTTCAATTCTGGGGAAATACCCAGAGGAGGAATAGCTGGGTCAAATGGGACCTCCAATCCGCGGTGTTTTAGGAATCTCCCCACTTGTTTCCACAGTGGCTGCACCAGTCTACCCCACCAGCAGTGGAGAGGGACCCTTTTTCCTCACAGCCCCTCCAGCACTTACTATTGGTTGATTTATTGATAATAGACATTCCTTTAGGGGTGAGATGGAATCCCTGTATTGTTTTAATTTGCATCTTTTGAATGACCAGTGTTGTTGAACATTTTTTCATATATTTATTTGCTTTTTGTATTAATGAAGATTTTTTTAAAACCCTACTGAGGGTCTCTGGGCCAAAGCCAAATAAATACTATGAATTTCTCTGGTTTTGGCTCATCGGTATTGATTCACCAGTTGTTCCCCCGTCACTGTGCCTGTATTTCCCTCGGCAGGGTCCTCTTTGTCACTTACTGCTCAAGTGGCTCCAGGGCAAACGTACAACCTGGACATAACAAAGCGGGCAACAATGGCCTCTCCAAGCCTGCCCCTGACTGGGCTTTGCTGCGTGGAGGTAACTGCTCTTTTAGTTTGACCCAGATCTGGAAGGACGAAGGCCAAGGAGCCTGTGAAGGAAATGCGAAGGGCATTCTCACCAGGAAGCAGAAGTAGGAAACAGAGAAAGAAGTCAGTGCTTCAGCGCGCAGGAAGCTCGTTTCAGCCCCACAGACGGCTGTGCCGATCTTCGCACTGCCCCGTGTGGAAGCAGCCTGTTCTTCAGGGCCCATGGAAGGCAGCTCTGGGTGGGGCTGTAACGTCAGCACGCTGAACAGTTAGATGGAGTCCACAGACAGACCGGCTTCTCTCACATAAACAAGCAAAACGGCTCTCAGAGGTTGCGCACAAACCCTGATGGGACTCGGGAAACCCCACGCAGAACTACCGAAGCGGCCCTTGGAAGAGTCACCGCTGAAACCGAACACTTGCCATCCAGGTGTACCTGAAGGGTGGGGCAGGTAGAAGCCAGGGTTCGTTAATGAAGAACCGAGACCAAGCCCCTGAGTCACGGTGTCCAGGCCCCCGCCCTCCCTCCAAATCCACTTTCCAGCTGGTGCTGGCTGCCGACCCACCGACTTGCTCCCCAAGGCCTCTTGAGGAGTCCTCTTTGCGCCTCCTCCTACCCAACCCGTCCTCCTCACTCCTGTCTGCCCAGTCAGTTTTCCCCAGCTGGGACCCTGTCTGGCTTCTGTCCTCCCTCCTGACCCTCACAAGGGCCTGAGAAGGTCGGTGTCCCCGGCCCACTTCCTCCTCCAGGCAGGGCCTCACCTCTCTGTGAGCACAGCTCTTTCCCTGCGCGCTGGGCCAAGCCCTCAGGACTTGCTTCACCCATAGTCTCTGCACCCCCTCTGCTTCCTCTTTCTCCTGGGTGCACACCCAAGCTGCTCTCCTGTCCCATAAACAAAACTTAGCCCCCACCTCCAGCCTCCTCCTGCTGTCACCCCGGTGCCACCAGGCCACCACAGCCCAGCCCTCAGACATGCTCTGGTTTGTGTCCTTCATGTCCCACCATGACTGCCCGTGCTCTGACAGCAAAAGCCACTTCTCTGCAAGCCACTTCCTGCACGACAGGCCTCCCACCTTCCTACCGCCTCTGCACCCAGCATTTCCACAGACACACCCTTTGCTCCCACCACCCCAGCCAGCTGGCAGCTCCCCACATGCCTTGCCCTGCAGCGGGTCCTGTGAAGCCTTCAAAACTGGCTTCTACTGGGTGTCACTTCTGGAACCGTGCCTAACTTTGCAAGCTGGGTGCCCGCAGTGCTCTTATCCCTTCCCTGGCCCATCACACGGTATGTCTGCTCCACATCACTGACAGCCCACAGGAGAAAGGCAGACTCTCTTTCCATAGCATTTCCCCTCAATTAAAAAAATTTTAATGTATTTCAAACATTTTAAAAATAGGAAAGAATGGTACAATGAACAGTATAGATGTTTCAGCAAAATTCACGGCCTGTGCCAGAGGGGAGAGCTGGGTAGCAGAGTACTTGTCTGGCATGTATGAGGCCCTGGTCCCAATATCAAGCATTACCAAAGATAAATACATAAAAATAGGACCCCATTTATTAAAACCTTGGCACTTTCCTCTCTACAAACTCATTAAAACTTTTATACAGATGCTCCTTGAATGCTGATAGCCCTTATAAATTGAAAAGATCCTAAGTCAAAAATGCACTGAGTCTACTGACCATCCCAACGTAGCGGCACAGTGCATTGCAGGGGACTGGTCATCGGTCCGCACAGTCCGCAGATGACTGCAGGTGCTGTCGCCCGGCCTCTACTGAATGTGAACTGCTTCCGCACTGCTCTAAAGCTGAAGAATCACAGGCCGAGGCTCTGGCGTGCTGCACTGGGCTGAAGAGTGTCCCACACGCAGCCTGCTCACAGCGTGTGAGTAGGTCCTCCCCTGGGAGCAGGGTTTCTGGATAGTCAGGGCAGTCCCATGCTGCCATGGTAGGTGAGGGCAGGCCCTCATCCCGCAGCCAGTACCCTAACAATGAGGGAAACCTGGACAGAGACACACGGGGCAAATCATGTGAGACAGAGGCACAGCCTAGAGGGCTGGCACCTCCCAGAAGCTGGAAGAGGCAAGGAAGGCCCATTGTATCTGTCTGGTTGCCATCACTGTGACAAGTTCCTGATGAATAAACCATGAAGAGGAGAGGACCTTTGGGGCCCCAGTTCTGCAGGCTTTGGCTTGAAGTGGCTGGCCCTGCTCCCTTCAGGCTGTGCCAAGGCAGCACACCACAGCCGGCACCCAGGCAAAGCAACACCTCACTCCTGGCTGGGTGTGAAGGGAGGGAGAGAAGGGCCAGGGTCCCGATGTCCTCTTCAAGGTTGCCCTCCGGCCACCAGAGACCTCCCACTGGGCCCCAGCTCCCAAGGGCTCTGCCCTTCCAAACAGCCCGCAGACAGACACCAAGTCTTCTGCCATGGCCCGGCAACTGTGCAGATCCCCGCCCCAGCAGCCCCGTAGGCTCCAGGCCAGCCACCTTCCCCTGACTTGCAGGCTCTAGAACCGTGTGAGAACAAACACCTCTGTCACCCAGTGGACCCCTTTACGATAGCCCTGGGAAACTAAGGCAAGAACTTTACATGCATGTAGAGACCATGTGTGCAGCATACGTAGCAAATGTATCCATGTATGTATTATTACAACATGCAAAATCAATGTATAACGTGAAATATAAATTGGATACTAACAGAGCTACTAATACAGATACAAGTTTTTTACTGAACCACTTGAAAGCAAGCTATTGTCCCGGCACTTTACCTCTGAATATTTTAGAATGAATCTAAGAACAAAGACATTCTCTTACACAATGTCATCATGCTAAGCAGATGGTACACTGACCCGAGCGCAGCAGCCCCAGCCCTGTGGGGGCAGGAGGGAGGACTGCAGGTGGGAGACCAGGCCCAGCAACTGGGGAAGCCCTGTCCCACAATTGAAAAGTAAGGGTTGCGGCTGGGGAGGTACCTTGGCGCTTCCTGGTCCCAGTTCTTAGTATCAGGAGAAAAATGTTACTTTGATACATTATTAACGGCTTTATAGCTTTTTTTTAAAACTCCGAATCCAATCAAATGTCACTCCTTATATTAAATGATCACGTTTCTATAATCTTATTCTGTAACAGTTTCCTGCCTTTTTGTCTTATTTCTCCTTTCTACACATTAACATTTTTAAGGAATTCAGTCTTTTTATATATTGCCTCCAAGCCTGGATTTGTCTGATTGCTTCATGCTCAGATGCAGGTTAAGTGCATTTGGCAAAGAACTGTAAGGGTGACATCACACCCTTAGGGTACCCCATGGAAAGGGGCACGTGACAGCTTACCCAGTGTCATGGAGCAGCATGACGTGGATTGGAGGACATTTACTGGTGATGCTAGATTTGAGCACGTGGAGGATGGCGTCTTACTGTACTCCCAGCACTTCCAGGGCTTGTGAGCCCCTAGGACGTTTACTGGACAAGTGAGTAGGTGAGTGACTTGTGAAGCACCGTGACCTGCACTGATGTGAAAGTTTACAAACTTGGCAACATCTGCAGCCCATCAGTTACCCACATCAGCTCTCAGCAGTCACAGACCTCGCCGGGCTGCCGCAGCTTTGCCGTCCCCACTTCCACAGTGTTAGTATTTTCCACAAAAATGTGAAACCATTGTGTAAGCACAGAGGCATAGCTTGTATTCAACTGTGAACCTGGATGCTTCAGGACATAGTTATCAAAAGAGCTCAGTAGAATACTTTTTTTTAAAAGCAGGCAAATTATATCTTACTACTTAAATACTATAATTTTCTTCAAAATTTCACAGACCCCTTAAAATCCCAGGGTTATGGACTACAAATCAATTTCTACCACCATGCATAGTCACAGCCCAATATTTTTCAAAGACATTCAACTTCAATCCAACCCTTGTAACAAAGGGATTGTTACAAGATTAGATCACGAATGATTTTCAAATACCAAAAGCTTTTGTTACAGAACCAACAACGGAGCCGTACGATTTAGCCAACTCTCTCGAACATGTAACTACCAGCAACTGCAGATCCATACATGGCAAGAGTGGCTTCTGATTACCATAAGAGAAGCTGGTTCTCACACACAGTGAGAATTCTCTTCTGTGATAAGCACTCCATAGTATTAGCGGCCCACATACTGGGGGAAAGCTGATGACTGTACTAACCGGCTTACTCCGAGCCAGCTCCACACACTCACTACGGGGGGGGCAAAACCACGCTGGCAAAGCAAGGTGATGAGCACCCCTTGCTTCCGTCTGGAAGGAGGTACATCATGTGGCTAAGGGAGATGCAGTGGCATGAACAGGACTGTACCTGTGTCTCAGCTTCACTCTGCGCATTACAAGGACCACTGCGTCCCACTGAGCGGAGGGTCACTTAGCACCAGGATTAAAAGGAAAGGCTCGGGGGCCAAAGTATCTGGGTTCAAGGTTCCAGTCTATTGCTCACTAGCTGCACAACTTCTGCCACATTGTTTGACTTTTCTGGGTCTCAGTGTTCTCCTCTGTAAAATGGAAATAGTATAGGGTTGCTATACACACACACACACACACATCTATGTATATATATGTGTGTGTGTTGGCTTAGCACATATTACGCACCCAGGAAACACTGGCTATTGCTGGTGTTTTTATCATCAACACTTAGAGAAAATAAAGCAAGGGAAGATAAAAAGGGAACTTGCAGGGACATGCCTGGTCTCTTCAAAGTCTTGAAGTGCTGCCAAGAAGCAGAGAGATTAGATGATTTGTTTGACCCTGGAAACAGATATAATATCAAAGAGTGTAAATTACAGGAATCCAGACATGGGTTCCATATGTGGGGAACATCATCTTCATGGTCAGAATTATCCAGAGATCAAAGACTCGCTGTGAATGGGGGCGCCCCGCGTGCCTGGGGAATTTAATCCCACCCTGGATGGTCCTTTGGGATTTAGGAATTAGCTGTGTGATTGAGTCTGAAGACTCAGAAGAATGTAGTCTATAATCAGATACATCAGTGAAACCATCAAGAAGAATTTTAAGAAATGATTAAAATCTGAGAAGCCCAGTGCAAATAGAAGCGCCTCTGTCTGCGGCGGTCTTGCCCTACTTGGCATCTCACAGATCCCTTCACCAGTCACGCTTCCCATTTCCGCCCAGGGCCCTCCAGGACTGCGACTCAGTAAAGAGACTGCATTGTGGATAATACACGCAGATACACATGTAAGAAGCATAAGGCACCACATCCTATGGGATTTAAATCCTATAAGTAGTCATGTGTATGATAAAAACCTCACAGAGCCAAGGTGTCCCAAGAAATCTAGGCAGGCACCGGCTGGCACCTGCCTCTTCCTAACCCAGGCACAGTTTCCTCCAGGGCTGGAACAGACACTGCCTCTAGGGTTCATCCCTAGACCAGGGCATTGGATTGAAGTTAAGTGCGAAATTCTGCAAAATGTTCCAACAGTGAACTCCATGGTGAGAAAAGCTGCTGTGCTAGTGCAGATGAGACCTCATGTGATCCCATAATTCCCACTTCAGGACATGTCCTCAGTGGGTACAGACAGTGTCAGGCTGCATTGGTTGGACCTCTTACATTGCTATTTTGTCTGTTTCTTCTCTTTTTCCTATCTCTCCCAATCACTTCAGTAGTTGAAGCTGCTGGTGTTAAATGTACCCTCGGAACCTAGGGGCACAAACCAAGGCTGAGTCCATGGTTTGTTTCTACGACTCCTACCAGTCCCGAGAGATGAGCTTCGTTTATGCAGCGCCTCATTTCTTCTGCAAATGGCAGCCCTTACCTGGGGGCACTGTCCCTCTGCCCACAGCCAGGGTATCTAGGATGCCACCAGCCATATGTCACTGGCCACACAGATGGCCACTGACCTGAGCAGCGCCAACCCGAGCCCCCCGTGGCAGCTCTCAGCCCTGCAGGGCGTGGCCTGGCTGAAGGAAGACAGTGAACAAGGAGGGGGCATTGGGGGGAAGACAGGGCTCCCGCCTGCTTTTTGCGTAGGTGCCTTTATATGACTTGTAATAAAAGGAATTTTACTATAGCCACCAAGAGTCTGATTGCTGCACCTGCCCCAACTTCAGTGATCTCTAGCAAAGGAGAGAACACAGAAAGAGGCTTGGGCACCCTGCCTCACACTGGTCAGGGCGCATGTCCAGAAACATGTTCACTGTCAGACAAGTGCCATCAGGCTCTGCCAAAGATGGTGAGCTGTTTTTGATCCTTTCAAATTGTTTAGACTCTTCCACTGGCACACATGCCGCTGCCAGCTGTTTTAATATTTCATTCTCTTTGTGCCTGTCTTTCAGGCACATTGAGAAAGGCTTTTCTTCACCACAGCAAATACTTACTGAGTGCATTTTCAAAGTCAAATGCTGATACGGGGTTGTGGTGGGTAAGCTTCACTGTCAACTTGATTGGTTTGGAAGTCTCCTAGAAGACTGAATGTGTGACCTTGGATACAGTTTCTGGCCCCTGGTCTCTCTCTCTCTGGTGCTGTTCCCTGCTCTGCTTCTCAGTCGCCATGAAGTAGAAACATCTTCGCCCACGGTGGCCTCTGCAGTGATGCTCCTCTCCTGGAGCCAGCAGCCATGGGCTGAGTCTCTTGGAGCCATGAGCCAAATAACCCTCTCCTCCTCTAAGTTCTGGGTGAGGGGTATTGTGTCCCACCCCAAGAAGCTGACCAGAGACACGCATGAAAAATGTCAACCAAGGGGATAAATGCAGTCCTTGACATCAGGGGCATCCCACAACTGAAAGGAGATCTCAGCCTTCCCAAAGTACCTTTTCCTCTGTATCAGAAGTTGAGATAATTTGACTTTGAGGGAGGTACTGGGACTTGAACTCAGGACCTCATGCTTGCCAGACAGGTACTGTGCACTGAGCTAAATCCCCAGCGATATGAATCTTAAGAATCTATCGCCCACTCTTCACTAGAAATACAACACATGCCTAAAACCAAAATAATCAACTCACAGATTCTTAGAATGAAGCTGATATTTCCTATTTATTTATTTATTTAAAAAATTTTGGGGGGGATAAGGTCTTGCTATGCAGTTCAGATTGGTCTTAAACTCACTGTAGCCCAGGCCGGACTCAAAACTTGCAAAAATCCTCCTGCCTCAACTTCCCAAGTGCTGGGATTACAGGCATGCTCCACGACACCCAGCTTTCCTTATCATTTAAATAAATCTCTCATAATTATCCCTCTCTGTATCCAAAAAAAAAACACTATATATATATATATATATATATGTATATATATATATATATATATATATATATATATATTAAGGAAATTTACCATAATTAACTCACAGCATTTTCTCTGGAAGGAAAGGCCCCTGTGCCCCACTCCTATGTGCACTGGGTGCTCTTGTGGCCCACCCCCCTACATAGGGTATGGCTGGGAACCTTTCTGTAAGTGAGTGGCCCAAGGTTACATGAGACCTGGCTTAAGGTCCCATCCTCAGATATCTGGCCTTTCCTCTCTTCCAGCATATATGTACTGACTTCCATTGACCTGGGAATTAGCAGGAGAGGCCATGGTGTTCCAGAAATTTCCAAGCAGTCTTTGACTAAAACCTTAACATCCAAAAAAACCTTTAAACATTCCCTAGTCAGCAAGTCAATCAGGAGTGATTCTACATTTCATTTGCATAGATGAAAATCCAGGTCTTATCTGTCTAGCACATCATCTGAAAACATTGCAAGTCAGCCAGACAGCACCTGTGAGAAGCCTCTCAGCCTGAGCTCTGCCAGCAGAGCTGAGAGCCAAGTGCTGAGCTCCAGACTGAAGAGTGCTCTGGACCTGGGGTGCAGCTCCCCAGGGGTCCTGGGGACATTCTATCTCTCAGAGCTCAGGTAATCTGTGTATACACTTTAGACAACACAGACACAGTTGACTGGATTGACTTGTCGCCATCTAGATGATGAGCATGTGGCCTGGAATAGGTAAATACACAGTCAAGCACCATTCCAGGGGCAGACATTTCCCATTATCAAAGCTCAGCCTCCTTTTACAGCAGAAACAACTAGGCCATGGTCATGGCTCTCCTGGGGTGGGCAGCTTTGTTACAGGCTTTCTAGGCTGTGATCTTGCCTTCTCCACCTCATGCTTCACCCTGGGAGTGACATTTCTGCAGTCCATATCACACTACATCCCCGCCCATCCGTTCTGTGCTGGGAGCAGGTGGAGCTACAGGCAGAGGCAATGCTGACAGCAGGAAGGACTGGGCTTCCCTTGTAGGTCTCTCAGGTGCAGGAGCCCAGGACATCCCTGCATGGAGTGGCCTGAGTCAGCTGACACACTCAGAGAAGAGCACTTTGGTCACAATAGATCAGAAAAGGGAGCATAAAAAACAAAACGAGAGACTTCTGGGAAGATGGTGACCGGGTAAGCAGCAGAGAAAGATCCTCCCAGAGGATCGCCACCCAGACACTGGAATATGGCAACATGAGAGAGACAAGAGGGAGAGAAGTAGGCCCTCTGGACCCAGGAAGGATCTGAAATGAAAATTGAATCCCTCAGAAAGAGCAAACAAGACCTATCCTGGAGGAAAAACTTGGAGGGCCGCCATGGCACAGTCAGAGGAAGACAAGATGGAGAAAGAGGGAACCACTGCTCCACACACACCTTTGGCTCAATCCCTCATTCCAGCACTTGCAGCTTCCACTTCTGAGGCCCATGCTTGAGGGAGCTTCCCAACTTGGCCAGGAGAGAGCAGAGTTCTGAGAGCTGTGCTGAAGCCAGAGTGGAGAAGGCACAGCCCAGAAAAGAGGCAGCAGCAAATGGGAGGTGTTGTGGAACCCAGTATGAGGATGAAAAGTTACAACTGCTATTAAAGCAGCATGCCCACTCTGTGGCAACCTTTCTAATCAGTGCCCTGAGGCAAGGTGGTGTCAAAGCAAACAGTACACAGCCCACCACACCCAGCTCTACACCTGCCCAAGGCTGTGGCCTCCTGCCTCTCCACTGTGAGCAACTACCAGCAGAGAGCAGCAGAGAGCAGCAGCAGCGACCCCAGGGCCACAGTAATTCCCAGGGATCCAGCCAAAGAACAAACGGGAACTGGAGCACAACAGTAAGAGAGAGCTGCAGATGAGGTGGACCACACCACACCCTTCTCACTCCAACACCAAGCAGGAAGCTCAGGCTGTTACCGGGCTCCAGCTCCCACCCTGAACTCCCTCTCTGAGCACCTTGCATCTTGGTGGCCCACACACTCAACACATGTTCCCAACAGAAACGGGCTAAGTCCACGGGCTTCAGGACTCACCCTAAACTACTAATATGCACACCAGGAGGGACTTCACACTGCTTGCATAGATGAACCTTGTATGAACCCACAGCAACAAATTACACAAAAATCAGCAGTCCTGGAGTGCAAGGGACAACACCACCCTCTACGCAGCAGACCCGAGAAAGTCCCCCAGTTCTCCCCCAGAGCTAATAACTACACTTAGCGCACCTGGACTACCGCAGTGAGCACGGGCGGGGGGCCTCACACCAGCTGTGCCAGCATCGTAAGTGCACCCAATGTCCAGCTGTAAGGGATGGGGAGCAGCAGCCCTGGAGATTGATTAGACCAGTCTCCTGGGAGCGCCTCATTGGGTCAGAGCCCAGGGGTCTGCAGGGATAACCCCGTGGTCTTGACTGGGCCCTCAGGAGCAACTCATAGGGGCAGGGTGGAGCCCAGCAGTCCTCGGGGGCGACCCTGAGGACTTGACTGGGCCCCTGGGAGTGCCTTGTTGGCGTAAAACCTGGCGGTCTGCAGGGGCAACCCCACAGACTGGTTCAGGTTCCTGGGAGTGCCTCGCTGGGGCACAGCCTGGCAGTGCTCGGGACCAACCCCAAAGAACTCAACCGGGCCTCCGGGAGCACCTCCTTTGCTCAGAGCCCGAGGTCTGCAGGAGTGACCACATGAACTGGTCTGGATCCCTGGGAGCGCCTTGTTGAAGTGGGGCCTGGCAGTCCATGGCATGAACCCACAGACTGGACTAGACCACTGAGGGCCTCAAGGGCTTCTCAGTCTGGTATGACCATAGTATATTTGGTTCCCTGCCTATGTACAGTCTTTGAGGATGGGTACTTTTCCACCTCTTGCCATAGTAACTTGAGTGCACCCATGTTTGTTACAGCATAATTGGAAGCAGCCATGTGCCTTCCCAATGTGAGAGCCCGAGGGAGTAAGTAAACCAAAAGTATAGTTACTATCAGAGGGAAGACGATTGATTGGGTGGGAGAGCAATGGAGACGAGGGTGGAGAAAACTGTATGACTAATTGAACGTGCCATCATTTGTATAACTGAATAACAACAGTGAAGACGTCATTTTGTAATACAGAATCCAGTTTTACTTCCCCAATATCTGTTCTATAATTCTGTGTTTATCATTTATGCATTATACTCATTTATAACTAAGAAATGTGAAGATAACATTATGTAATACAACAGCCATTGTTAATCCCCTGCTATCTTCTGTATAATCACATATTTCCTTCATTGTTTTTGAGATAACTGAGTAACAGATATGAAGATGATATTATGTAAAACAGCATTCACTGTCAACCCCCTACTATCTTCCTCATAATTTGTGTATTTTCTTATTGGTTTTGTGTTATTTGAGTTTATATTCTTTTATATTTAAAGTTAAAAAAAAATGTATTACTGGGGTTGGGGATGTAGCTCAGTGGTAGAGTACTTGCTTAGCATACACAAGGTCCTGTGTTCAATCCCCAGTAACACCTGAATGATTAAATAAATGAATAAATAAATTTACTACTAAAAATAATAAAAAAACAAAACAAGACAAAAACTTCCCCCTAAGTTAATATATATAATGCAGTGAGCACATCTCAGAAACCCAGAGTCCCAGCATGCATTGCTAGTGTCAGCCTCTGGGGAGGGGACTGTCCAGTTAGTGACACTTGAGTTGTGCCTTCTCCAGTCCTGTTGTGCTAAGTTTCTGTCCCTGGGTCCTTTCCTCAATTATACCTGCTACCTGCATTTCTGGGACTCAGGGCCATGAACAGAAAATTTGTGGGAAATGTTGGCAGGGAGATTTGGGAGGCCCCTACACCAGCTCAGTACAGAGCCTTGTTTGGAGGCGGACTTTGCTTATATGCAGAACCAGATGGAGAGGGATGTTCTCCCGGAGGCAATCCCTCAACACCCTTTGGAACTTCTCGCTGTTATCACAACTCTCTCCAGTAGGCACAGCGCTGCGTACCACAGGCCTGGCCACTTTTTCACCCTCATCGTACAGTGGAACTACAGGGTTAGTGCCAATCCCAGGATAGCTGACTAAAGACAGGCACAAAGAATACCAGTCAAAGGGATAAACGTAGTCCTTGATATCAGGGGCATCCCACAGACTAAAGGACTCTTGAGGCCTGAACCTTCCCAGAGTCCAGAAAGCCTGGAACAGAGCTGCTGCAATTGACCAGACTCAAGAGGCGGGGCCTGAGCTGGCGAGCAGACGGCAGAGAGGGCACCCCCTGAGGCAGTGTCAGAAGCCCAGGCACTGACAGCCCAGAAAGAGTAGAGAGGAGAGGCTGCAGTCACCTCTAGGAAGGCCCTGAACCTCAGAACCGCGTGGCCCTCGGTCTGAGGCTCGTTCTCACAGCTGTGCGGTAACCTCTTCCCCACCCTCTCGTTACCTTTGTTTTAATAGGAAACGTCATTTCTGACTACAAGAAAAGACGTACTGCACGCTCACAGCGCACGCCAGGCCCTGTGTCTACAGGCTGAGCGTTCTACCAATTCATGTCCAAGGCCTCAAGTTATTTACCTATAAAATTGTGCCAGATGGGTGAGAATGGTGAGTCTGTCCTACAGAAGGAGAAAGGCCACCTCTTGGCCTTCTCAACCTGATCATAAACCACAAGATTAGCGTTGGCATTGGGGAACCTACACCTACGCAGGTCTCGATACACATCACACGGTTTGAGACGGCACTGACTCACACTGCACCTTCTATGTCCTGTGAGCGATTAAAACTCTGGGAACAGCCACTTTGTTAATTAGAAGTTCAAAAGCAACAGCATTCTGAAAACCACAGCCCAAGGGGAAGTCAGGAAATGAAGACAGCCATTTTTTCATTATATCAAAAATCACGAAATTAGCCCCCTTTTCTCATCTTGTGTCTCACTTCCTTCCTCGCACTGTTTTTCTCCTAGGTTTTCCGCTGTCTTTTTCTCCTTCACTTGTCATTTGAACTGGGTTATATTTTAAATATTTACGTATATGGGCATATATACGTATGTACATGTGCATTTACATGCATGTATACATATGTACGTGTAAGCGCTGGGAGTCAATCCCAGGGCCTCGTGCCTGCTGTGCCACTGAGCTTACTGTACGTTTTGAGTACATGTGTTTTTTGAATAAAATTTCATGTCTCATATTTTACTAAAGTATAATTCCCAAAATACAAAATTAAATGCACATACAGTAAAATTCACCTTTTTAAAAACTGTACAATTCAGTAGCTTTTAGTATATTCACAGAGTTGTGCAACTATCAACACCACGTAATTCCAGAATATTTTCACCTCCCCCAACGGGACTCCACATCCCTTACAGGCCCTCCCCGTTCTCACTCACGTCTCACCCTGACAACCATTTAACTGACTCTCTATCCCTGTTATTTGCCTATTCTACATTTCATATAAATGACATGATTTATCATGTAGCCTTTCATGTCTGGCTTCTTTCCATTGGCACAGTGCTTTTAAGGTTCCTTAATGTTACAGCCCATGTCAGTACTTCATTCTTTTTATGTCTAAGTAATATTCCATTGCATTGATATACCACACTTGGTTTTCCATCAATAGTTAATGGAAATTTTAATTTCTCCACTTTTTGGCCACTTTGAATTACGCTGCTATGAGCATTCACACAAACACTTATTTAGGTGTGTGT
Source organism: Dinomys branickii (assembly GCA_004027595.1). Classification (NCBI taxonomy): domain Eukaryota; kingdom Metazoa; phylum Chordata; class Mammalia; order Rodentia; family Dinomyidae; genus Dinomys; species Dinomys branickii. Next base: position 73,457 of record PVLD010006001.1, on the reverse strand, counting down.
TTTCATTTCACTTGAATACATATCTAGGAGCAGAGTTCCTGGTTATGTGGTAAATACATGCTAATCTCTCCGAGGAACTTGCAAACACTGCAGTATCCTGTTACTCTGCTTCAGATTTTCTATTTAACTATAGTACTCTGCCAGTGAAAGGCATTTGGTTTGATTTGGCTGGGTTTGGTTTATTTACCAGGGATTGAACCCAGGGGTATTCTCCTACTCAGCTACATTACAAGTGCTTTTTATTTTTTATTTTGAGACAACATCTTGCAAAGCTGCCTAGACTAAGCTCAAACTTCTGATTCTCCTGCCTCAGCCTCTCAGATAGCTGGGACTGCAGATCTGTACCACCATGGCCAGGTGTCACTGATTTTTAGTAAACCCAAGGGGTTCAGCAGCAGAAGGATTTAGAGGACCAGTGAATGACTGTATAGTGGGTATCTTTTTTAAAAAGCAACGTCTGACCAGATCAGAAAAATCAGAATCCTGAGTCCCTCCAAACGTGCACTCTGTCTGCAGTGTCTCCGCAGGACCCACCACAGTCAGACTTCACTTCTGAGGGTGGCTGCTGATGCCAAGGAAGTCAGTTTTCTTTGAAAGCTCTAGTCAGTGATCACCTAGCTCTCCCTCTCCCCTGAAGCCTGCTTTACCTGTGAATGTGACCACCAGACAAAAGTATGATCTGCCCCCACGCATCAGAACTAGCACCCAGCTACCATCTTGCCCAGGCCCTGGCAGGCATTGTCCTTGTGTGGAACTTCTCTCCCTTCCAGAGACCACGTGTCCATGGCGACCTCTATGAGGAAATCAGCAAAGGCCTGGAGGTGGGACAGTTCCAAGAACTCAAGGGACTCCAGGACAAGTCTGACACAAGGTCAGCCCCATGCCAGCCCCGGAGAGGGCAGCTGGGAGCCCCACAGCTAAGGTGACGTAGTGCCCCTGCAGGCCTGGGGACAGGCAGTGAGCCCAAAGCCTCTGCCAGGACTTGTTGACATGAGTGCGGGCGAGCTCTGCATTTAGGTGTTTTTGTGACATTGCCAAGGAAGTTCATTATGATCCAATCTGCCTTCTTTATTTCCTGTATTTCAGCAAAATATTAACCATGTTCCACCCAAGCTCCTCCACAGCACTCTCCGTGGTCAGTAGTAATTCAGGCCTGTGATGAGGCCGTTCCTGAATTCCCCCCAACTCTCCCTCCATGAGAGTCTTATTAAGATGTAAGGCACCTGTTGGACCCCGCTGCCCACCACCCCAAGTCCTTTAGGAGCAGGTTAGGCTTTCTGGCTCCTCCCCACATCACTAATTTTGGAGGTAATTTGGGTGGCAGCTACCCATTTCACTCTGTCCCTGTAGCCCCCAGCCTGCAGAGGGGACAGACTCTAACAAAGGCTTGTGAACATGGCATCCTGGGGAGGTGGAGGAACTCGGAGAAAATGGTTCACATTCCTGATCGATCTGTTTCTGGCTACTGCTTCCCTGGATGGTTTTCTGTGCTTAGCACTTGGTGGGAAGAAAAGGAAAGAAGGAAGAGGGTTTCTCTGGAAATCACAGCTTGGCCCCTGGCCTGCTGTCCTTTCTCTCCTCTGCAGATCCCCTCCGATTTCAGATGCAGGCTCGGGACATGAGCTGAGCCCAGGCCGGCCTGGCTGGGTCACAGTGACCAGCACTGAATAAGGGGCCACTACCTGCCACTGGTGGCCGGCTTCAGGGAGGAGTGGACAGGACTGTCCGGACGGCGCCTACGCTTCCAGCTCAGTTGGAGGAGGAAAGGGACAACTGTCAGTGTAAGACCCTGGGCGTGAGGAAGGGAACTGGAGGAGGTACCCAGAGAAATGGGTGCCAGAAGAAAACAGTGGAAGGGGAATATGTTTGCTCCTTTAACACAAAAGATGTTCTAGAAGAGGCCTCCCAGACCGAATCCTCCTCTGAACAAATAGCTGTAGATAAGACCAGGGGAATGACAGGAATTAATCATTTTTCCAACAGAAAGTGTCAAGAAAAAAATAAATTTAGGAGAAAAGAATATATTTCTCATCTAAATGAAAGAGAACGAGAACCAAATTTAAGAGGGAGGTGGATAAACATGTCCGAGAAGGAAGCAGACACAAATTCTTCCTCCTGTGACTCCTTTATTTTGGATGTTGTGAGTGAAGACAGCTTTAACAGAACAGAAGGCCCCTTGAGCAGGCACAGAAAGGAGTCACCAACCCTCCCCCAACAAGGCACGAGGAAAAGCCAGACAGACCAAAGGAATGTCCCCAAAACTTCGCCTGAACCTTCTGAATGAAGAACTGGCAAAACTCAACATGAAATGCAGAAAAATAGAAAAGGAATTTGAAAATGCTAAAAAAGAACGTTTGAACTCCAAAAAAGAGGTCTCCATTAAACCCCTCCATTTTCAAGAAACAGGGACAGATACTTTGAAGAAAGACTGGGAACTGCAAGCTTTAAAGAATGACCTTTCTGAAAAAACAAATGTTAAAACCTTAAGTGAAGAGCTGCAGCAAGCCAGAGAGGTCATCCAGAAGCTGAGCCTAGAGAACAGAGCTTTGCAAGAAGTCGTGAGGGAGCTGACGCATCAGACCGAACCAGGAAACGTGGTCCTGAAAGGGGACGTGAAGTCATACTGTGAGCTAGAAATGGAAAAGATTCGCAGTGAGCTTGACACCATCAAGAGTGAGCTGAGATCTGAGCAGAACCTGCACGCAAGAAACACCGGGACCCTGGAGCTGCTCAGGAAACGCCTTGCTGCCGTGCCAAGCCTGTCAGGCTCCTTTGAGTGCTTAGCTGGGGAATTTTTTTAAACTTAAAAAAGCCTTTCATCAGGCAAGTCATGAGTCAAATCAATGTTTACTGTACTATCTTTGGGTACCAATAGGTGTGTAATAGAAATAGTTTTCTCTTTTGGTGAAGCAGAGCATCTCTACATCGTATAGCTCTTAGCTTCAAAGTATGGGCTGTCTCTTTCCGATGAGGTTATTGCAAGACTCCAAATGCAAATGAAGTTTCAGAAATCATATATATGTACTGCACATATATTTAACTCAGCACTACACAGTGATTCGGCAGGGTGCTTATGAATACAAATCTGTCATTTTGTGATCTCGTGAGCAATGTGTCCTTAGCTCATTAATATTCTCCCATCTGTGTTCATTGTGCTTCACGATAAAAACCTTGGTCACGTGCATAAGCATAAAAAAAGAAATGAGCTGAACGCCATAAAGAGGTTGTCTCACTCCAGCACTGGAGTCATCCGGCATAGGTTTAAACCATTAAACAACTTCCTGTTATCAGTCTGTGTCTCGATTTCCTTCTAGTGGATGTGCTGATCTTTTACCTTGACCTTATCTTTTTAGTCCTACTCCACTTCCCCGCCCTGCTTAGGTCAGCTTTTATCTGGAAGTTCCCTGGATTTCCTGCCAACTTCCTTTGGCTTCAGGTTGACATCCTCCTCCTGGGGGTCACCTGAGCTGCACCCCCGCCCTAGCCTGCCCTGGGATCCGGAAACCACCACCTCCAGAGGCTCAGGACAAGCCCCGTCCTGTTTCTATGGCTGGGTTTGTCATCTCGCTTCACGGTCAGTCTCATTACTATGACCCTGGCCCACGGACCAGGGTCACCAGCCCCAAGCAAGGGACAGAGTGTGCCCACCCACAGATCGCCAGGATCTCCTACCCACTGTCTGTGACGGGAACACGTCGGCACAGACTGGCAAGGTGTGGGTGTTCTCTTTGGAGCTGACTTCCCCGGGAGCGCAGGACGACATCACGAGCGTCCCAGGGCCTGGGCGAAGGAGCTGTCTCCCCAGTGCGCGCACGGCGCCCCCTGCCGCGTCCTAGGTCCTAGCGCAGCGAGCTGGGCAGGGTCCCCGAGGCAGGACGGGCCGGGGGTCTGGGAGGGAGCGTCGGGAGGGCTGGGACGCGGCTTTCCTCTGGGGTTTAAACGCTGGCCTCGTGGAAACCGCCAGGACGGGCAAAGATCTTGGCCTTCGGGTCCTCTCGCAGCCCCTCGGGTTCGCAGCGGCCCAGCCCAGCACATGGCGCCGCGAGCCCGGCCCGCTGCTGCCCCCTGGCGCTGAGAGGTCGAACTCACAGGGCTCCCAGGCGTAGGGTTTGGGCCGGAACGAACGGAGCAGGCGGAGCCGGACTCGCCCTCCCCTCCCCGCGCGGTGAGGACCGCGTCCCGGCGGGCGGGCACCTTCCTGCCCTGGCCGTGCGCTCCGAGAACCGCCGCACCTCGGTCCTCGCAGTTCGGACGCTCCGGTTCGGGTCCGCAGCCCCGGTTGACCGGGCGGGGAATCTGTAAGGAGAGCAGGCACCTAGCGCTCCTATGAATCAGTACCGTGTAAGCAGTGGGGAAACTACAGTAACACTTCACTCCACAGTACACTGCAGTAGCTGTAACCGTAATTTCAAGCTGATAATCTGCGCAGTGGAGGATGTGGTAAACTTAGCACCCTTGTGCCCTGGCAGTCAGAATGTGAACTAGGACTGTGGCTGTGGAAGGCGGGCTTTTTGATAACTCTGTCTGGTCACCCTCGCCACTGTTAGCTGGGCTTGTGAGTCTGTCTGGTGATATATTTGGGTTTATCTTCATGACATTATTTAGATTTTCTGTATCATTTTTGTTTTTCTGTTTGATCACATTTGCACAACTAATCTCATTCTTTCTGACCATTGTTGCATAAAGTTATATGAAAACTTCATTTGTATTATTTAATGTAATCATTAGCTCATTGTTAATGTCTTTGCCTCATCTGAGACTAAGCTTGTCTGACACGCATCGTGTGAGTCTAGCCCCTTTTGTTAACAGTCACTTTTTATGCTTTTGCCCATACTTTGGTTATCACGGAGCAAACTAAATACATAATTAAATTATTTTTACATAGGTAAGAGTCATAACCTGGGCATGGTGGTGCACTCATATAATCCTAGCACTTGGGAGGCTGAGGCAGGAGGGTCGATGCGAGTTTAAGGCCAGTCTGGGCTACAAAGTGAATTCAAACCTAGCTACATAGCAAGACCCTGTCTTCAAGAAAAAAAAAAACTCTTATGTGCAGGTTGGGGGTGAATACTGTTAGAAATTTACAACTTTAGGGGAACATCAATGAGCAGCAACTCTATCTTAAAAAGAAAATCCAGAAAGCCAGGTTGGGGTGGGGGCCGTGGCAGAGGGTGCGTTGAAGGCACCGCAGGAGCTCTGGGGTCCTTGCTCTCCATGGAGCTGCTATGATAGGAAGCATCCACAAATGCACTGATCAGTGCAGAGCTGGGCACCGCCACCCACCATCAATGGGATCCCTAACAGGGTACCACGGCAGCTCGAACAACACATCAACATAGGAAGCAGGAAGAACCAGAGCAGCACTGAATCCTTTTTAAAAACTGGGTTGGGTGTGATGGTGCACACCTATAATCCCAGCACTTGGGAGGCTGAGGCAGGAGGATCACAGTGAATATGAGGTCATCCTGGGCTACATAAGCCAGCTCAATACCAGCCTGCAGTACAGAGTAAGACCTTGCCACAAACAAACAAACAAAAGCAAAACAGCTACATTTTCTTAGTACACTGTATAACACGGGTTAGTCCACTGCCCTCCTTAGCCGCGCCATTCTACTAGGCGGCCTTGGTGGGGAAGAATTCCCGCAGGGCTGCAGGAGCACAGCCAGCCTGCTCTTGCCCCTCACCACTCCAGCGCACGTGTTCTTCCCCCTCCAGACCCGGGTGAGTGTTAAGCTCCTCGGGCATAGTTAACTCAGGACGGCTACATATTGAGTCCTGGGCACCGGTGTCTGACAGCTCAGCGAGGTGGAAATACTGGAGACCCATTCAGTTTGGAGGAAAGTTGCTTTGTCGTGCTTAACTCAGGTTTAGGACTAAGAGGCTTAGTCCTAAAGGTACAGAAGCTTTGATTGTGCTTGTGTTCTGCCCTTGTTTCTTGAAGATTCTGACTGCTATGAGAGACATATCAATAAAACATTGGGACAGAGACCAACAACACCAGCAATCAAGAAAGATCCTTAAGACACATCACTATAAGCATAGGGATAAATGTACAAAGAAATAGGTAAGAGGAGGGCAGCTGCCTTAGGGAATTAGAACAGATGGCAGGAGACTGAGGGAGAAGAGGCCACGGCCCTGGCACCAGGCTGTCGGGGACAGTGTGGTCCACACACCGTGTCTCACTGTCCAGATGACAATCCCAGAGCCCATTATCCGAGGGCATAGTATGTGCCAGGCTAGCGCGCGTACGTGTGTGTGTGTGTGTGTGTGTGTGTGTGCGCGTGCACACGCACGCACACGTGCACTACGGGTACAACCAAGCCTGGGTAAAGGCTGCAACACCAGGCCCAAAGCTGAGTCAAAACATCATAGACAATTTAGAAAAGTACCTGATAGAATTCAATGCAGTACCTATTTATGGTTTCAAGCAAAATCTTGGGATACTAGAAACAGAACCTCATAAATGTTTAATCTCAAGACTTTAAAAGGTAGGTATTATTATTACTGCCACTTATTGAGGGTTTATTTATTTACTTTTTGGTACTTGGGATCAAACCAAGACTTTTGCACTGAGCTAGAGCTTTGGTCCTGTCCTGTTCTGTTCTGTTCTATTTTGTATAGGATCCCACTAAGTTTGCTAAATTGTTTAGGCTGGGCTCCAATTTGCAAAACCTCCTGCCTCAGCCTCCCAGAGTGCTGGAACACAGGAGTACCACCATACCCAGCCTCAGATAAGGATACTCAATTCACAGCGGTCGTAAGTAGCAATGTTATGCCTGGTTCACCTTAGATTAACAGGACACAGGAACACAAGGAGTCCATCTATGGAATAAAATACTACACGCTGTGCATTCCCATGTCCACTAGAGGGCGCACGGCTCATTACATTCAAAGCCAGCAGTAAAAGGGCGATGCATAGTTCCCAGCTACTTACATACACCCACAAAAGTGCATTCCACTCACAAAAGTTGCGGACCCCACAAGCTGGGGCAGAACGGGCCAGCGCTGAGCCTCTTCGTGGTAACACTCCACTGCCGGCGGAGCCTTGGTTGGTTCTCACGGTGCCCGCCCTCCGTGAGCACACAGCGGGGTGAGGGAGAGGCGCACCTCCCCGAGCCGGATACTGCGGGGTTCCGCCACGGGGGAAGAAGGGGGTCCGGAGACCCACAGACTCGGCGCAGGAGAAAGTGCGTGTATAATTCAGAAATACTTCCACATTAAACTTTGCATTTGGAAAATAGCTTATGTTTCTATTACCACAAGTATTAAACAACAGGGGGAGGTAGGTTTTTAAAAAATGTTTATCAAAAAGAGGCAGGAGTTTAAAATATTAGGATTTTATCTGATCTCAATCATTTGGCGTGGAACGAAGTATTTATAGCCCGGAGCACCAAGGTCTCATGCCATGTATACTGCCACCTTCCTGATGTGTGTGTATGTGTGTGTGTGTGTGTGTGTGGTACTGGGGATCAAACTCAGGACCTTGCGCTTGCCAGTCATGCGCTTATTTCACTGAGCTATATCCCAGCCCCACCACTTTCCTGATTAAGACCTATGTTTGTCTAGGTTTTGTTGAAGACTTTGTGAACGTGGCAATGGAGCAAAGCTGAGGGAAAAGAGTGTAACGTTAGATCCTAGAGCTGACTCAAGCCAGAAATGGCCATCTTGAGCAATTCAAAAGAGTCAGCACTCATTCATGTTTTTGAACAAAATCTTAAGAAACTAGAATAAAAAGGATTTTTGTTAAGCTAATAAAATATATCTACAAGAAGTTTTTCAAAATATTGTACTTTAGAATTTAAAAGATCACAAGACATAGAATGATTACACAAAATCAATTACATATCAATACAATGGTAACAAATAAATAGAACAATTTCTGAAAACAATACTCTTCAGTATAGTAAATTAAACACCTAAGAATAAATCTAAAGAAATATGTATAAGAACTCTACACTGATAGCTACAAAATGTTGGGTAAAGTCGAAGAATACCTAAAAAAATGGAGAGATATACTATGTTCATGGATTGAAATACTCAATAATGTTAAGATGACAGTTTTCCACAAATTACTCTAATGACACTTTTCTTTCTTTGAGACAGAATTTCACTACATATCAGGCTGGCCTTGAACTCACTATGTAGCCCAGGCTGGCCTCTAAATCATGGCCATCCTCCTGCCTCTGTCTTGGGAGTGCTGGAATTAAAGGCATGCATCACCACACCTGGCTTCCATGAATTAATCTATAGATTTATCACAATCTTATCAAAAACATATTTTTACAGAAATTAACAAGTTGTTTCTCAAATACATGTAAAACTATAAAGGACCAAAAATAATAGCTAAGTCAATGTTAGAGAACAAAGCTGGAAGACTTCCACTCCCAGGCATAAAGACTCATCGTAAAGCTTTAATAATCAAGACTATGCCATACTGGCACAGAACAGAATATGGAGTTCAAAAAGAACCACACATATGCAGTCATTTGGTATATGAAAGACACCTCATTGCAGTAAACTGATAAAAGATTCTAGATCCATTGAACAGCCACATGAGAAACAAATATCCAGGCTGTAATCTCACAATGCACACCAACCGTCAATTCCAGATGAAGGGAAGCTAGAAATATAAAAGATAAAAGTGTAAAACATTTGAATTAAAGCAGAGGAAAACATCCTTGTGTTATTGTTGTAGCAAACATATCTTTTTTAAAAAATTAAAACATAGTTCAGAGACAGAAAAAAACAGTTCAGCTTTTTCTCTCTCTACTCTTGACTTTCACACAGTCGCTCTGCATTCTGGCATCAGCAGTTCTCTGGCAGATTCTCCAGCAGATGCCAGCTGGGTGTCTAATTCAGTTCACTTCTGGTGCTGCTGACCTGGAGACAGCATCAGATCCCACAGGCTGAGCCTCACGGGACCGGCACCCAGTCCATATACCGGCTGTAAACACAGGTCATTACGAGGTTTAAAGTGGGGCTCCCACAGCCGCTTCTTGGGCTTGGTTACTTTGCTTTGCTAAACCAGCTCACAGAATTCAGAGAAACACCCTGCTTAATTTTACCCCGTTAGTAGTAAAGGACATAATAAATGACAGAGAGGAAGACACAGACTGTGGTGTGGAAGGGCCCTAAGCGTGAGAGCTTCTGTCCCCGTGGAGCTGGGGCACCTCTCCGGGCACACAATGTGGCACCACCTGGAAGCACTCAGAACCCCATGACAGGGAATTTTTACGTAGGCTTCAGCCAGTGGGCATGATCAAGTCCTAACTCGATCCCCTGCCCCTTTCCCTCTGGAAAAGGGGTGACCCTAAATAATAACAGTAGCTACCACTTCTGGGCCGCTTCCTACATGCTGACAACTACCAGCACATTCATTCCTTTGTTCGCTGCACATCTCTGGGAGGTGGGTTACTGTCATCTCCATATGTGGATGAGAAAGCGGAGGTCCAGGGAGGGGAGGCGTACTGCCTGACAGCCTCAGCTCCGGTGCAACAAAGACAAACTTGGACCCAGGTCATCTGACGCCAGAGTCCCTGCCCCTGTTGTGACATTAGCCTGTGTGTTTGACTCGGGCTGCTGGCCCTCTTCTACCCGCTCTGGGCCCAAGAAAGCTTCCCCATCACAGTCCATACTTGTTCACACAGAGCAGTTGACTGAATGACCCCTAAGGTTACTTCCAGCTCTAAGCCGTGTAATTTTAGGGCTAGGGATGTATGTAAATTGCGCCGCACCTGCGTAGTGTGCATGAGGCCCTGGGTTGGGTCCCAAATATCTCAAAAACACAAATAAAACATTATTTTAAAAAGAAGTGGCTCTGTCTGCTCCCTCCGTGCGCCTGTGCTGTGTGAAGGTGGAGCACGTGTTCCTCCATGATTTGGTTCGCAGTCGCACGTAGTCCCCGTTTCTGTCGCACAAACCTGAGACAGGTCTGGTGAAACAGCCTCTACAGAACTTGAGTTTCCCCTTCTACAGTTTCATGGGTTGCAGCAAAGTCAGTAAGAGTGTAATTTGTGTTTGCATAAAACCAAAACACAGAAGAAAAGATTCAGGCTTTATTGCACATTTAGGAAAGAGAGTGTCCCCTCCCCAAAGGCCGAAGTCTAGTTTTGCTGGCAACTCCTGTTGTTCAGCAAATACACCTGAGTCCCCCAGGCCTTGCCCAGCGCCAGCCCCCTTGGCCTCCTGGTGATCAGCTGACAGCCAGTTTCCATTTTGTTCAACTAGAACATCTGATGATTAAGGGGCTGGCAGTAAAGAGCTGGAAGTAAGACTGTACCAATCCAACCATGCAGCTCTGAACTCAGTGCTTCTGAGTCACAGAGAAAGGGACACAACCGGCCTCTTATACATGCCTGAAAGGGGGAGCTCTTCCTCTTCCTCTCTCTCCCTACTACTCATTCACCTGTCCACCCGATAACTGTCTGTCTGTCTGTCTGCTTAACATCTGTCTCCCCTGAGCCACCTGTCCACCTGAGCCTCCGCCCAGCTGAGCAGGTAGGCATGTGGCACAAACACTACAATTGTGAAAAGCCGTCACCCTAACCCTATGGAGGCCAGAGAGCACAACGGTCGTCACATGAGGGCGCTGAAGACCTCACACCACGTCATTCCGCTGCTCAAACCCTCCGGGCTGCCCGTCACATGCAGAGAAAAATCCCACATCCTCAAGTTGGCCCAGGGACCTGGCGCAATCTGGTGCCCACTCCATTCTTGCCTGCTCTGGTCCTGCCACAAATGGCCCCTCTCTGGCTGTGTGCACTGCCAGGCCTACCTGGCCCCGGGACCCTGCGTGCCTAGGACCCTCTACCTTGTATGTCCTCGCCATGCTGTCTGTGGTCTCTCCTTGGGTTCCTATTGTATTACTTTCCACGTCCATCTCTATTATTTTTTCCACTTGCTTTGAGATGAGTGACTTTTTTCAGCCACTAACTATGGGAATTATGTTACTCCTCAATAGATTGTCAAAACACAAAAAAATCAGTTTCTCTAGAAATAAGCCCCTTTAAGAGGCTTCAGGAGAACACTTAAAACTGGGGTAAAAAACCATCAAGGTGTTTTGTTGACCTGCTATGAAACAAGAAATCATGCAATGTTAAAATGAGCAAACAATTATTTTGCTCAAAGTGCTGAATTGATTTACCTGTGATCACATAGCTCAGTAGAAAGAGATCTGGGAATAGAACTGGACTCTTGGTTCAATGTACACTCTTTCATTTGTCCTACAAATATTTACTGAGTACATTCTTTATGTGAGGCATGATGCCAGCAGCTAGGGACACAGAGCCAGTCCTCACCTTTAGAGAGGTTACATTCCTTCAGGCAGGAGACTGTGAGCAAAAACTCACTTTACTTTTCTGTTTGCTTAATTGCAACTGTGCTGAGTTACAACAGGAAATGTGGTACTTTGAGATCATTTAATGGGGAGATGGGGTCTAAAATAATCTGGGGGAAGCAAGGCAACTAAGCTAAACCGAAAGTGTCAATAAGAACCAACTAAATGAGAGCGGGTGCTATGACACATGGCTGTAATCCCAGAACTTGGGAGGCTGAGGCAGGAGAATCATATATAAACAAACAAAGGAAGGAGAAGAGAAGGGAAGGGAAGGGAAGGGGGTGAGTAGGGGAAGTGAGAGAGGGAGGCAGAGAAAAGAGAAGAGGAAAAAGAAATAGGAAAAGAAAAAGTGAATGAACTGAAGGACAGAGGGGATAGGGAGCAGCCCAGCAGGAGGACAAGCAGAGTCCTTTCCACGGCACAAAACTGCTCCTCATATCACACCACGGCCCGCGATGCCCGGGTCAGCAAGCCATCCAGGAGATATGCACCGCAAGGACAAGCAGAGAGGGAAAGAGAGATCCACTAAGGGTGGACTTCTGATTTGGAAATTTAATAGGAAGGTCACCTAGTCCACAATAACCTATACACCCTGAAATCCGAAAGACAGCAAATATTTAAACTGTTAACAAACAGCGTACAGCCTGGATCACCAAGAAGGAGGCTGAGTGGGGAAACACACCCCCACACCCCGGCGCCTTTAAGAACCTGTCTGCGCCCACGCTCTCACACCATGCTCAGACACGGGCAGCCGCAGCAGCTCCGGGCGGCGGGCAGGTGTGAGCGGCACGTGCAGCATGACTCTTGATCACTGCCCCTGCCCGGTGCACTAAGGTCCGAGAGGATGGCATGGCCACCTCCTAGGCATGCAGGACTGTGACCTGAGCAGGTCTCCAGGATCCGGGCCCCTGTGCCAGGGCCTATCCCAGCCCCAATGCAGGCAGACCTGCTCTCACCAAACCTGAAACTCTTACTGGCCCAACTCACACCCTTGCCAGCTTCCAGCTGTGTCCTGTGTCCTGGGGTCGAGTTCATCACAGTCTCCTTCAGCCCTGCCCGTCTTTAGCCACGGACACCCACCTTCCTCCCAGACTCATCCCTCTCCCACCTTCAGGTCCTCTCATCACATCAATTCCCTGTCCAGTCAGGACTGCCTGCTGCCCAGTTCCACCTAGACGCCCAGGCTGCTGAAAGCTGGGGAGGACGATGCCACGGTGCCCACCGGTGCCCACAGCGTCACACTCTCCTATCTAAGCTGACAATTAAGCATCACCCCCACTCCCATGTCACACACTCCCCGCCTCAGATGTCCCCCAAACTCACCTATCTCACCTGCTCTCTCTTAGAAAAAGAAAAAAACATGCACCCACAGTGCCAGAGCTGTGGACTCTGCTCTTCTACTGCTGGAGGTGGTATGGGGTCCCAGGGCCGGAGCTAGGGGCCCGCCTGAGGGTGCCCTACTGAGCAACATCCTCACAGGCAGCCTGGAAGGCTCTAGGAACACAGGGTGGCTCAGAAGTCGCACTGCGGTGATGTCTACTCTCAGCCCGAGCCCACAGGCTCTCTGGAGCACAAACACCACAGCGTTGGGGACGCCGGCCCAGGCAAGGGGACCTGGTACATCACCCGCAGGGTCGTACCTCCTGCAAGCCCACAACCTTCTATCTAGTCCCACCCTCCCCCTGCTCGGGCCAGGGGAGAACATAGTTAGGCTGTGCAAGCTCCCCCTTCACGTCCCTGGTGTGTTCCAGACCACACAGAGAGCAAACATGAAGGACTGGGCTTGACCGTGACTTCCATTCACCAACACCTACTTCTCCCGGTACTGGCCATCAAAGACCACAACACAGGGACATGGAATTGCCACCTAGCAAGCACCAGAAAGAGCCTCTCCTGAGTCTCATCTCAGGATAAATACCAAAACGCCAGGCTTTGTGGCCGCCCTGGAGTTGCCAGCGTCGGGTGCAGAGGGAGGACACCACGGCACCTTCCCCACACGTGTGCTGCCATCAGCCTCTTCTGTCTTTGTCCCATTCATTCTCCTGCTACTTCTAACACAAGGGCCTTGTGCCTTGACATGCTAACCCACGGCAGAGGTCACCTCCATTTCTCCAGCTCAGTAGGTCTCCTTACCAGCCAAGCACGGTTACCCAACCCCAAGGTGTTCAGTGACCCTGTTTGATGCACAGAGACAGACCCTGCAGTGCGGTGTCAATTCTTCACTGCTACCAGCAGCTCAGTGCCAAGTGAAGCCCAGTGTGGCTTTGTCCCCGAATCTGCTGTGAAGGTTCCTGCTTTTACAGCCTTATGGACATGCTGTGTGGAGGAAGGGTGTGCACACTGAGCACTGAGCAGAAATAAAATCTGAAAAGACTCAGAAATCTAAAGAATTTGAGAAATTTTTTCTCTATTGAGAAACAACTAGTCTACCAAGAGAAAAATCAATCCTGGGGTTCACACCCGCAGAAATCACTTAATTAGGGAACCAGGAAATGAGAAAAACAAAGACTGTCCAGCCGTTCATTTCAGATACAGAACCAGGACCTTAAAAAGGATGCCAAGACTAAAGCTCTGTGACAAAGGGTTAATATTACCGCTTTGTGTCAAGGCCAGTCATGGTGGACTGACAACTGGTGGTCGGCTTGTAACAAAGCCCCGCTGAGCTGAACCAGGGTGGTGCTGGCGGGGTGCAGAGGTGTGTCCACCTGCGGGCTGCTGCCAGCGGGACAGCTGGAGAGGGAAAAGAGAAGCTGTGCGGAGCTGCGGGTTCTCCTGCGGGGTTTGTCACGCTGGCTTTCCTGATGGACTCGGCTGTAGTCGAAGGAGCTCAGGACCTCACTGTCGCTGAGGATGGCTGTGGTACTTTTGGGGAGAGCGCTGGTCTTTCTTTTAACTGTCGCTTCCTGGCTCCAGGGCAGATCCCTCAGCCTGCCAGCACCGATCCTTCATCCCACTGGCACAGACTTCCTAGGTCCCACCACTGACCTTTGGGCCTTCCCAGTGCAGATCCTTGAAACAGGCCTGCACGAGACATGGCTGTGGGCTCTTGGCCCCCAGTGGGACTCGTGGGGGGCATTGTGATGGGCTCTAGGTCTTCAGCTGGACTCATGCAGGACATTGCCATGGGATCCAGGTGCTCAGCTGTATTCTTTGGTCATTAGTGTGTGGACAGATTTCCTGCACTCTCTGCATATAACTCTTTGGGTGACCATTATAAATAGTCCTATGAAGCTGTGTCTTGTATACACTTGTTCCCCTCGCAGCCCCTAACTACAGCACCAGTAAAGAGTGAGAGTGAAGAACAAAAATAAAAAGGCAAGCCCCCTTCCCATCCTGGTTTCTGAAATCGACCTCCGCCTCTTTGTGCCACACCATCAGCCCCTACACCTGCCGCGCAGGCCGGCCACACCCCCAAGACCCCGCCCAGAATTGAGGTTGCCAGATTTAGCAAATGCAAATACAGGACTCCCAGTTACATGTGAATTTCAGGGCTAGTACAGCCGTGCACCTGTAATCCCAGCTGCTTTGGAAGCTGAGCCAGGTGAATTGTGAGCTCGAAGTCAGCCTGGGCCATTTAGCAAGACCTGGTCTCAAAAGTAAAAGGAACTGCAGATCTAGCACATAGTGAGTAATGTTTAAGAGTCGAGGTATGCCCTGGACAATATGGACACACTTTAATACTAAAAACTCCTGCTGACCTGAAATTCAAAGTGAATTACACATGCTGCCTTTTATCAGGGATCTTCCCCAGGATCTCACCATCAAAGCCAAATCAGTTGAGATTCTCCCTCTAGCAAAAGGATTGTTTGCCTGGCCTTCTGTCTCCAGGTTTGTTCTGCAGGAGAACCCAAAGCTGCTGCAGAGTGTGGTTCTCTGTTAGTAGAAACTCTGTGTAGTCAGAGCTTCTCACTGACAGATATGGAAGCTTGGGAATGATTTCCCTGGACAGCAGTTACCAAAGTCAGGGCAAAATTCCACATGGTATGTTTTTATTTTCCCTTTCTCTTTCACAAGAACTTTATACTATGTGAAGCTTCAGGAGCCATGTGATGACTTTGGTACTAAATTCTAAAACAATTTCACAAACTTAAAAATCAAATGGATTTTTAAAAGAGTAAAATAAAAAGAGTCTGGCTTTTGTGGGATCTAATATTCGAGGTACATTTTAAATCTCATTTGGCAACTCTATCATCAAATTACTTTTCAGCCTGTCATTCGGCTCTTCTCAGAGGCATCCTGTACTTGCTCTGTCTCAAAGGCTGCCCAGTGCAGGATGGGGCCTGAGCGCACATTGGTCCCTGGGCAGGGCACCCCTCCCTGCCAGCAGCTACCGGCACCGGCCAGCTGGACAGTGAGAGGCAACCAGTGCAGAAAGCAACAGTCCGGAGGAAGCCGCTCTCCTGCACCTGCTTTTCAGCTCGCACCGTGGGGCTCTGCTCCGACTGCTCCCAAGCCCTGCCATCATTTGAGAGGCACAGCAGTGCTGCCCTGAGGGGCTGAGGCTACAGGAGAGGCTGTTGGACCGCGAGAGACTTTTGTTTAAACACCCTCACTTGGGGGAAACAGCATCCAAAGCACAGTGCTCTCCCCGCTTTCCCTCTCGGTACCTCCTACTACTTCGGCGGCTTTGGTGGGCGGCTCAGCACTTCTCCAAAATCACCGCCCGCCCTGTTTAATGCACTATTTTGATGACGAGTGGGGTTGGAGTTTGGAACCAGGCCCCGGACAGCTGGGCCAGCTCCCTGCCGCTGTGCTACAGCCCAGTGTCCAAATGACGCCCCAAAGGGGGAACAAGCCATCTTGGAGCCGCCTGACACCTGCATCAATGTCGACAACAGACTAACCTCTAAAAGATGGTTTGGATGACGGCTTTGGGTTTTGACTTTGTTTCATATGATAAGTGGAAAGGTAGATGGTCTCATTGTCCCAGGGCCTCCCCCAAGTCAGGGCTCTGAGTCAAACTCCCACCTGTTTCCTTGGGCTGCCCCTCAGGACTGCAAGAAGGCTGCACAATTCCCTCGGTCACATCCTTACACGTGAAACTCCAGGCAGAAAGAGGTTTTTCTTATTAGATTTTTATTGTCAGAGAGAAAAACCCTTCAAGAACCCCACAGTAGGTATCCATTTGTGTCTCGTGAGTCTCGGAGAGTATCCAGAGTTTTAGCTTCTGTCTGTGGAATAGCAAGGCCCTGCCTGTCAGCAAGCGCAGAGCCACCCCCCTGCCTGCTGGATGGCACTCGTCGCCTGTCGGCACCAGCCATCGTCCTGCACAGCCCCAGAGTGCCACCACAGGTGTCAGCTCCTGACCACCCGCTTCCGGCTGTGGCACCAACCACTCAGAAGATCTCAGATCTGGTGCCTTTCCCTCATCCCCACATCCAGTCGGCAGGATCGCCCACCCGTCCTTCACAGGGAGCCTCCCAGCACTCAGGAGGCCGGGGCAGGACGATCACCACAGATTTGAGGCCAGACTGAACTACACGGTGAGTTTGAGGCCAGCCTGAGCTACATAGGAAAGCCCTGTCTCCAACAACCCCAAAACAAAACAACAACAAAAACAAAAACAAACCATTCTGCCTCCATCCCAGATTCCTGAATTCCACCATTTCCTAGGTCTTCTGTTTGGAGAACATTCAAGGATTCCCACATTAGCACCAGAAAACATTGCAAAACCTCATGTGGTTCCTTCAGGGCAACCGCAATGGGCTGCAGTGTTTACAAAAGCGAACTTGGTAGTTAAAGGGCTTGTGTGGTACTGAGCCAGTGACTTCACTTCCCATGATGAAGAGTGTTCATCTCTCCGGTGGAGGGACTAAAACAGCACACACAAGCATCTAGAAATGCTACTTAGCGGTTTTGTTGTTCTTGTTAAGTACCAGGCACTGTACTCTGTATTAGGGTGCATAGCCGGGTACCAGGTGCCTGCCTTCAATGAGCTGGCTTCAGCTGCGGAAATACAATTCAAGCGTCCCACTGGCCCAGCCCACTTCCACCCCACCTCTGGGTTTCCATTTTATACACTGGCCTTTGTCTTTCCCCACCTAACTAAGGCAAGACCCAGACGTGGCCCCCTTTCTGGCTGTGCCCATCCTTCAAGAAATCTTCCTCCAAGCCGGGTGTGGTGGCGCACGCCTGTAATCCTAGCACTTGGGAGGCTAAGGCAGGAGGATCATTACGAGTTTGAGACCAGCCTGGGATACAAAGTGAGCTCAAGGCCAACCTGAACTGCATAGTGAGACCCTGTCTCAAAAAAAAAAAAAAAGAAAAGAAAGCTTCCTCCAAACCCCAGGTCTCATTCCATCATCAGAGAGCTGTTGGCATTCCAGGAGCTGTTGGCATTGCTTATTGACCTTCATCTGACATCTGTGCAGCTTCAAAAAGCAGAAATAAGGAACCCGGTGGACATCTTTATGCCACTGTTAGATTATTCCTTTAACTTCTAGGTCCCAGAGATCACAGGTCCCGCCAGGGACTAATGGGCACATAGTTTGCCTTCTCACTTTGCTATGGTCTTGTGACTTAGCTTTTTCATCTTCAAGGCTGCTTTTAACTTGACTTTGCCAGTTTCCTCAAACCAGCCATTATAGAGGACAATAACATATAGAAAAGGGTTCGTGTTCTGCTTTTTAAAAAAAGAATCAGGTATCTTAAAAGGTAAGCTAGATCTGTGCCTGCTGACACTGTCCAGCCATGAAAGAATTCCATACAACTAAGACACCCTTTGCTTTCCAGAATTATCCAAGCAGTGAAAGGGCAGCACAAAGCCTTAGCGGCTGGTGCACATTGGCAAGGTGCTGGTTCCTCCAGATCCCCAGCTAGGCGTCCTAGGCAGGCACAGGAGCATCTCTAAGCTTGCAGTCTGCACACTTGGCATGACGGCTTTCGGCTGCAGACCTAGACCACGCTGGCTCACATTGTGGCCATATGACCTTGAACAAGTTCCATTTATTTGTGCCACAGCTCCCTCAGCTGACTTGGGGACTAAGCTCACACCCTCCTGGGCGGCTGTGAGATCCACATGGGTTAACATGTGTACCATACGTAGCACGATGCCTGACACATGATGAAGAGCTGCAGAGGACTGAGCTATTGTTATTGTTACTAATACTTTCTTCTTGGGCTTGGCCACCTATCAGTAGTCTTGACGGCTTGCTGGAACACTTCCTAAACAACCCCCAAAGCTCTCTATTCAAGCCAACCTATGAATCAACCAGTTCCATTTGGGGGAAAGAGTCCAGGAAGAACTAAATGGGGAGAGGTGGATGTGATGGGACTAATGCTTTATCAGGCACTCAAGACCTGGCAAACAGAATGCAAACTGCCTTGCTTAAAGGAACGTCCATGTACTGTTCCTCTCCGATGAGACAGGGTTCCCCTGGAGCGTCAAACAGCCTCCCTCTTGCCGGGCGCTCTTTTCAATCTGCTACCCAAATGCACATTTCTCTAAGAAAACTACTACTGTCTGCATAGTTCAAATTGCTTCTTAAAACTTGGACTTCTTCACAGGGTTTCCCACATAAGAGAAACCCACAGTCCGAAGGAAAATAAAAATAAGCAAAAGTCAGAGTCCTGTCAGGTCCCTTGTCTAGGATGTCACCTCTAAGACTATGCTCACTTTGCAAAGCCGCTGCCTCAGCCCCTGTGTAGGGAGTTGCCAGCACGAAAATAGGGTCCTTTTAAAAAATCTTTCTGGCAGTCCTATTCTCACTGAGTGAACTTCTTTCTTTAAAAAAATAAATAAATGTTAAACAATTTCCCCTTTATTCTATAAGTTCTTTTTATCATCCTTCAAAATAACTCTAATAACACACCACTGAAAGCTAAGAGTAGGTTGAAATAAACCAACTGCAACTTCTTCATAGTGTCAGGGTGGATGACAAGATTTACAAGGGACACAAAAACCCAGATGACACACATACTAAAAGTCCTTTTCACCCAAAGACTATAAAAATACTTTGGCTGAATTATCTCTGTTCTCTTGGCTCAGTAAGTGACACTAATGGAAAGCAGAGAGAAGGATGCAAGGCACTGGGATGGCAAGGGCCCTAGAATAGTCTGCAGTTGGCTAGATCCATCCTTTGAGAGTTGACTAATGGAACAGGGAACCTCTGTTTCCAGTCTATAGTTCCACTTCTTAGTGAATACTGTCTGTATTCCAAGTGCAGAAGCAAAATAATAAATCAGGGTAAATTCAATCTAAGTATGACCTTGTCCAAGGAGACTAAATGTTCAGTACAATTCCATGTTCTGTGGTTCACCTACTGGTTCACAGCACGGATAGGAATGGGGCAGGGGGGTGGGCAGAAGGTTGTGGCAGGGCCCAGAAGTCCAGGCCAAGCCAGCCACACACCACTAGGAAGAGGACTTTAAACTTAAGAGTTAATAAGATAGAGACTTCTAAACTAGAAGTTGCCTTTTTCTCTAGCAATTCCACGCCAAGATATATACCTAAGGAAAGCAAAAACATATTGATACAAACAGTATGTACACGAATGTTCACAGCAGCATTATCCATGATGCGCAAAATGTAGAAGCAACTCCGATGTCTTTTAACGGATGATAAATAAAATGTGGGATAGCCATATACTGAAATATAATTTGGCAATGAAAAGAAATAAAGTACACATGCTATTGAACATGGATTAATCTTGAAAACACAAAAGCCCCCACACTGTATGCTTCCATTGATATGACTGTTTTTTTGTTTTTTTTTTGCGGTACTGGGATCGAACTCAGGACCCTGCGCTTGCTAGGCAGGCGCTTATTCCACTGACCTATATCCCCAGCCCCGCTTCCATTGATATGAAATGTCCAAAATAGGCAAATCTAGGCGCTGGGAAAGGGGAACCGGAGGGACTCTTCTGGGAATGGGCTTTAGGAGGTGGGAGATGATAAAAGGCTTTACACTTGATTGTGCTGACAGTTTCACTACTCTATAACTAGAGTTTTTAAAACTGAATTGTATTCTTTAAATGACTGGTGTGTGAATTCTATGTCAAAAAAGCAAGGGTTTTAGAAGTTGCTTTTCTGTCATTTCTTTACCAAGTGGTTACTTAGCACAAACTAGAGGATTCATAGAGAAGGTCATAACACACACAGTAGACTTTTGTTCTTCACAAGGATACTTCGGGAAACACTTCCAAATTGCCAAATGGTCACCTCTTTTTGAGATGTGCATAAGTACGGGGGTGTCACTCCCCCCAGAGTCTCTGTGAACAGCTCCCCAGGGGTTGTGCACAGCACAGCACACATGGCCATGTGTGGCAGTCCTGGAGCCACTGAGAAACCAGCAGGTGACGATCTTCCCTGGAACTCTCCCTCCTCCCTCACCCTCCTCCCCCGGCGTGCATGCGCACATGAGTACACACACACACACACACACACACACACACACACACACACACACGACAAGAATGATGGAACTCTGTGTGGCTGGACTGGAGTGTAGATAACGGCTGGTCAGCCAGACTATGTCATTTACTCCCAGCGGGTATTGTCAGCACTCGTGAAGATCTACGAGGAAAAGCCCCACGATCAACCTTTACCCTCATTCATCCTTTCTTCTTCAAATATTTAATGAAAGAGGTACAGTCCGTCATGTGGTTAGAAGTTGTCAATCTTGTTTATAAGAAAATAATCTCTTTCTGCATACCTCAAATGCCATTTTCAAAATTTATTAACTCCTATCCACTGTCTGTTCTGGCCTTTTTGATCTAACAACTAAACACACAACTTCCTGTGCTTTTAAAATAAGCATAAACCAGGCATGGTGGTGCACCCCTGTAATCCCAGCGCCTGAGAGCTTGAGGCAGGAGAATCACCAGGAGTTCAAGGTCAGCCTGGGCTACATAGCAAGACCCTGTCTCAAAAAAGCAAACAAAAAAGAAAAGAAAGAAGTAGGTACAGGGACCAGGGATGTAGCTGGGCAGCACAGCGCCAGACTGGCAAGCACAAGGTTGTGAGCTTGATTCCCAGTACCAGAAAAAAAAAAAGAAGAAATAGGTACAGTCAGCAGTGCAAACATTTATGCACACTGATCAAACACGTCTGTGCTCATCCCCATCCTGGCCCGCAGGCCGGAAGCCACTGGTCACCAGGCACAGGGCAGCACACACTGTCTTCCTCCGTCTCTCACTGAAGTTGCAAGCACCTAGTCCTATCTACGATCTAACAATGCAAAGAAGGAAACAGAAAAAATCGCATTTGTGTTTAAGGAATAGGAAAGCAGAAAAGTAAAAATGATCAAACTATAATCCCACCAGGAGTTGTACAGCTATGACAGGAAGGGATTCACTTCCTAACGCCCTTTGTCCTGTTGCTTTTTTAGTGCCTTTTTTTCTCGATGGCGCTGGGGACTGTGCCCAGGGACCACCACAGGCTGAGGACAGGCCCCACCACTGACCTACAGCCCTAGCGTCTGTTTAGTCTAATTCTTTTCAGTTATTGTGACACAACTTCAGACACACAAGCCGCACACCCTGCTTAGCGTCTATGTAACTGGAGCTCGGGTCTCGTTTTTTCTCTCTTCCGTTCATTTTCAAATATTCTGGGAAAGAGCGAGAGGAGGCGGCCCAAACCTTTCTAGGCGTGAAAGCAAGGCACAGACCAAGCCCTTCTCTAAGAACGCTGCCTTTTGTGGTCTAAGATGAAGGGACTCCTGGCCAAAACCACCCTCCAAGCCCCTACTGCCACGGCGTCTCAAATAGTCCCTACTCATTCCTTCTTACCGTCCAAGCATCGAAGCCTCTAAAAGGCGAACAGATGTACTTTATCCATTCATGGGAGCGAGGTTTGTGAAAACATGAACGGCTATATCCTCAAATGCTTACTTCTGAAACAAATGTTCAAACAACTACACACAAAACTCTTAACCATTCCATCAACTTTTCTACTTGCATACACACAAAAATGCTCATCTAGGAGCTTATCTATTTTCCAACCCTTATCAACTGTAGCCAAAAGAGAGCTCCAAATGCCTCTTCCTAGGGAGCAGATGCACACAGCCCCGGCGGGCTGCAGGCAGTGGGTATCAGTGGGACTGGGGAGGTGGGGCTGCAGGGAAGGCAGGGAAGGCGACCCTCACCAGCACGTGCGCCCCGAATCCTGAGAACAGACCCGGCACTGGAGCAGTATGGAAAGATGACCATAACGCGTGCCCTGCGTGATCCGACCGGACAGCCGAGAGCCGCTGGCCTACGGCCGGACACCGACTGTGCTCACACTGGGCTCCATCCGTCTCGAGGCGGAACTGGGCGGTTCTGTCCAAGCAGGCAGAGCAGGAAGGATCAGCGCCACCGGGCTGCGCGGAAGGACAAGCTGATGGGCTACAGAGGCCTCCGCCGGTCCTGCCGCGGCAGGGGCACATGGGACAAGCTCTAGCCGTCCTCATGGGTCAGGCCCGCCCGCCCCGTGTAAACCTCGACGGGCATCACAGGCTTTCCACTCTCCACTCACAGGCGCTGAGTCCCCGGCTCTGCCCGCCTCTCCACAGCGGTGGAGCTGGGTAAAATCCCCAAGGTTAGAAAGAAGCGGAAGTTAAAAGGCTGCTTCCACTGCGCTGTGATCAACTTTCTCAAAACTTCATTTGCCTTTTGTTTTGGGTCATCTTTCTATAGTCTCTGTGTATAATGAGCTTTAGCGTTCCCTTAATACAGAGGGAAATCCCCACTGAAGGTTACGGACAGACAAGGTGGCGCCATGCACACAGCGCATCCACGTTTTACCATACACTTCGTCCCACTTCTTTCCAAAACAAGTATAGGTAATTTTTTAGGAGAGGAAAAATATGTTTAAATATATATATTTATAAATATATATATTTATATATATATATAAATATATAAATATAAAATCGGTCATACAAACCATGAATCATATATATGAGATAAAGTAGAAAAATTATGACAACGTAAAAATTTAAAAATACAAGATGTGATAAAAATACAGTTGCTGCTTAAATTTGAAAAGCATTTATTACAGTAAAAGACGCACTGCTACTGATCCCCTTCAAAATACCCCACATCCCTGCCCCTGAAATGCACGTCTCCCACCTTTCTTGCCCCTTTCTGAAGCAGCTCTGGAAATGCTCTTTTGTGACTCTTTAATTGCACTGTAATGGCTGCCTCAATGTCCTGAATTAATTCAAAATATTTTACTTTCACAGTCGTTTTGACGTTAGGGAAGAGCCAGAAGTTGCACAGTGCCAGATCCAGGGAATAAGGTGGATGAGGACACACCATGATGTTTTTAGGTGACAGAAATCACAGTAAATGATTGATCAATGAAGGGTAATCCAACATGTAGTGAATATTTAAACAAAAAAAAATGCATTACAGGTAGAAGACACAGTGCCATTGATCTCCCTCCAAATTCCCCTTTGCTTTGAACACATTTATCCCACAGTTCTTGGCAATGTGTCTTGTACTGTAATAAGAGCTTTTAAAAAAAAATTTAACGTTCACTATTTCTTTTAATCACCCCTTGCATAAGTAATGAAACTGAGCATTAACGACGGCTTTGAGCACTAGTATCACAAGCAAAAACAGGAAGATCAGATAATGTGTAATCCTGGACCAAGAGGCAATGGTCTAAACGTATGTGTGTGGGGGGGTCCTTTCAATCACCACTTATCAAATTACTCCAAATCCTATTTAATTTAGGAAATGTGCTCAGTCTCTCTTATTTCAGCCATTGTAACTAGTTAAGATACATTTCATGAACATTCTCTTATGTCTTTAATCCTTACTTATCTCTCCAAACTCACAGAAACCAGCAGCCACACACATCACAGAAATCTACAGCCCATTCCCAGCTGCTTTATCTTAATGCATAAGGTCATACATGGGGGATTAAGGGATGAAAGGAGAGGCCACATATCCTGATTCTTAATCTTTTGCTATGTCTACTTGAGAAAAAGGAAGATGTTTCAGCCAACAAACCAACAAAACAAAAGACGCAGCAAACGTCCAAGAAAGGACAAAGGTTTTATGGTCGCACCTTTTGACAGTCAGTAAAACTGAAGGAAGACTAAATATGTCCACAGACTTATTTGCAGGTCTTTTTTTACACCAAGTAACCAAAAAATAAAAGGATGCAACTAAAGGAGAAAAACAAATGTCTAGAGCTGAACTGGATTTTGTTGCCACTAAGCCGGTTTATGAGAAATGCAGTAATCCGATGCTCTGAGGCCAAGTCTAATAACGATGGATCCCCATTTAGAAGACTATAGAAAGCATATCCCAAGCCAAGCCTTGTATCTTTAGTGGAAGGAATAGATTTGAAGCAAATATCTTTAGGGGAAGCAGAAGACAGGGCTTCTCTCCTTGTATGTGCATCACACAAGCTTCTTAGGTAATGAACTCTTTCAAAACAAAGAGCTATCAAATTACTAAAAGAAAACTGCTGCCTCCAGATTCAAATGCCTAGTCCCTACCACAAGCTAGCTTTCCCCACCTGTAGTACTCAGTGCCTGGCCAGAGGCCTAGAAACACCCCACCGGCAGGGATGCCCTAAGATTATGTAGCACGGCCCTACGGCTCATCGGAACAAAATGGAGCAAAACAAAACGAAAAGAATCAAGGCCTGGGAGGCAGTTCAGCAGCACAGCACCCGCCTGACAAACGCGAGGTCCTGAGTTTGACTCCTGGTGACCCTCCCAACAAAAGAAGAAAAGACATGAAACGAAACAACACAGTAATAGCAGACAGGTCCATTTCCAGCGGTGTCTAGAATGAGATGTGAATGGTACTGTTTGGCACTGATTACACCACACGAACTCTATGCGATATTGTAGAAAACAGGAGAATTCTCTACTGGATGCTTTCTCATTTGCTGTAATTCCTTCCTTCTCTGTAGAATGTTGGGCTAATGAAAGCTAGTAAGAATGATAAACTTGCACTTAATATGTCTCAGTAAACCCGTCCTTCTGAGGCACTGTTGAAAAAGTTCAGTGCTGTGACTCAATACAGGGGATCGCCTGTGGGTTCCATTAGGTTTCATTCCACTTCTAGTTTGCCATACAAAAGGCAGACATTTGTTTCATCAGCTTTCAAGCATTCTATCAGGCTCTATTTAAAGTCTAATGTGGGAAACAGATGTTACATATTTTTTGCATTTAACAATTCATTATATTATATATTATTAGAGATTTCAAGTACTAAGTTGACCTATTTTTAAAAAATTATACAACTAGTTAACACTTCTACCAACTAAGGTAGAAATTCACTATGGTAGAGAGTTTTAAAAATCCTTATCTCTGATCTAGCAGTCTTGCGTCTTCTGTCTGCATCCATGAAAGCGTGGCAAGAGTCTTACTTTGGTTTGCATTACTAAAACAGAAGCCCACAGACTGAGTACTTCATAAAGAAAAGAAATCTATTTCTTACAGTGCTGGAGGCCAGGAAACCAAGGCTGAGGCGCTACTCCCAGCAAGGAACTTTGTGTCCTGTCATCCCGTGATAGAAGGAAGGACAGGAGAGCAAGAGGCCAGACCAGCATTTTTTGTTTTTTGAGGGTCTTGCTATGCAGTTTAGGCTGGTCTTGTGCTCACTTTGTAGCCCAGGCTGGTCTCAAACTTGCAAAGATCCTCTTGCCTCAGCCTCCCAAGTGCTGGGACATGCCACCACACCTGGCATAAGACCAGCTGTTATAACAAGCCCACTCTCAATAACTAATGCATTCACACAATAAAGACATGAGTCCATTCATGATGGCAGAGCTTTCATGACCATCACTTCTTACTAGACTCCCCTCCTGACACTGTTGCCTTGGTGATTAAACTGCCGACATGAGCTTTGAGGGCCACAGTCAAATGATAACAACAGGTTAACCCGTTAGCTTAGCAGTAGGATGAATTCAAACATCTTTCACAGTTCCTGCCACCCATCACTGAATTGTGCTAACACAGTGTCCTGCTGAAACTTGGATGGATGCAGGAATGTTTTCCCTTTTCTGTTCTCAAATCAGGCATGTGTACAACTGGGATGTGAACCAAATCTCACTTTCATTTTCTAATTTCATCTCTCACCTCCTGCCTATGCAGTAAGAAGACACACATCACTTTTCCTAGTCACTTTGCTTGTTGAAGGGTGAGAATACCTGACACCCACGTGAAGGAGGAGAGGTTTGCTTTGGCTGGTGTTTTAGAGGTGCCAGGCCTTGGTGGGCGGTGGCACAGTGGGAGGGACTGACACAGAGGAAAGCTGCTCCAATCCTGGCAGCCAGACAGCAGAGAGCCAAGAAGGGGCCTGGGAGTGAGAGCCACCCTTCCAGGTTACGCACCGGGGACCCGCCTCCTCTGACTGGGCTTCCAGCACGCTAACGTCACATTAGCGCTAGCACCCCGTGATTCAGTCACCTTTCAAAAGCCCCACTTATGAGCGTATGAGGCTCATGGGGGGACATCCAGAGAAACCACAACAATGCCTTGTATTATCGCGATAGCATATACAATCTGAAAGTATCAAGGTTTATTCAGGAATAATTCCCATACCTTTTTCAAATTATATTATAAATATAATTAGAGGTTTTCATTGTAGATATAAAGCATACAGCAAAAGTACATACAATATAAATGCACAAGATAGGACCTTGAGGCCAGGCATAGTGACACACACATGTAACCTCTGCGCTCTGGGTGGCTGAGGTAGGAGGACCATGAGTTTGAGCCCAACCTGAGCAGCTTAGTGACGTAGCAAGATTCTACCTCAAAATAAGTACAAAAATTTAAAAGGGCTGGAAGTGTAGCTCAGTGCAAAGGCCCTAGGTTCAATGTTCAGTGTGTAAAAACAAAATAGGAAGTGGATAACCTTGGCAAATTTGGGGCCGGCTTTTAATAGAAATATGATAAAGAACTCACCATTGACATCACTTACTTCTGTTTACCACCTCACTGACAGCAAGCCCTGACTGAAGAGTACTGGTCTCACTTGTGGAACACAGGAGTGACCACATTAGAGGAATTAAATTCTGCCTGAAATGTGGCATGCTCAATTGCCCGTGGTTAGCTTGGTGGCTCTGACAAAATAATGAATCCAGCCTGCGCTGGAGAACACAGTCTTGGCCAAGGCCCCTGGGCACTTTCAGCACATCAGGGAAGTGAGGACATGTTTGCAAGGCCTTCGTTAGCAGTGGAAGTAGGCACAGTCCATTAGGCCATATAATTATGCTTTCGTAGCCAGGTCAGTCCTGCTCCAGGGACTGTTCTACAAAATGTGACAATGCAATCTCAGAGTTCCGCACTGCGAAAGAGTAACCCCATCAAGAAGGCCGTTTTAAACCAGTAAAGTTAGTTTTGTATCATGCTTATATACTATTTTCATCACTGTATTTTGCCTAATTACTTTGCCATCCAAAAGCATTTCTCTAATTTGATGTTAATTTTATTCTCGCTCCAATAGCAGCTTGCTTCTAAGTGCTGTATTTAAGACTGTTCCACAGGGTACAGTGTACAATGGTTTCCTTCCCTCCTTCCTTCCTTCCTTCCTTCCTTCCTTCCTTCCTTCCTTCCTTCCTTCCTTCCTCCCTCCCCCCCTCCCTCCCTCCTTTCTTTCTTTCTTTCTTCTTTGGTGGTACTGGGGATTGAACCTAGACCTTTTGCACTGAGCTATAGCAAAGTCTGTTACGTCACTAAGTTACCCAGGCTGGGCTCAAACTTGTGATCCTCTTGCCTCAGCTCCAGTAAGTGAACACTTTCGATCTCTTTTTTAAAATATTAACTGATGTTGGTACATGACTGTCATCTATAATGATCATGTTCATTATAGGGAATTTGTACGTGTGCATGATACACGGTAATTCTTCTCTTTTCCTCACTCCCCTTCCCTCCCTTCAACCCCCACCCCATTTACAAAAGCTTGGTTTCTATTTTTTCCTTCCCCTCCCCCAACCCCACCTTCGTTTTCCATCTCTTAGGAACCAGATTTCAAATATCTACAGCTTTGTGCTTCTCAAAGTACTTTCACATAAAAACTCATCTGATGTGACAGAAACCCTGTGAGGGGACAGAGAGTCGTAGGACAGTGAGTAGTTCTAAGTCCAGGGTCAAGTCACTTCCTCTTCAAGTCTCTTTCCTCTGGCATAAAACTGAGATGATAGTAAGACCTATTTCATAGCGATGTTGTGAGAAATAATGAACTAATGCATATAAAAATAAAATGTGAGCACAGAGCAGGAACTGCCCACGTGTTAGCTGTCCCTTTTGTGAAAAGAAGGTTAAGTCTGTTTGTGCCAGTGATGGAGTTAAATAAGCAGATCTTTCCTAGGTTTTACCAGTAGGACTTCACGTATCTCATGTTCTCGCCCTATTTCACGTTACACTTCAATTCCCCCCCACGTCTGTTAAACCGCCACCGTCTTGCTGAGTTGTGAAACCCAGCTCCACTCTTTGACCTCCCGGCAGACTTTCCGACCCGAATCCTCCCGCCTACCTACATTATCTGAAGACACTGCGGACAGAAGGGAAGAGTTTGCAGAGACACCCTGAAAAAATTTTTTTGTCTTTTTTTGAGACAGGGTCCCACTAGGCCGTTCAGGCTGAGCTTGATCTCACTTTGTAGCCCAGGCTGTTCTCAAACTTGCAACGATCCTTCTGCCTCAGCCTCCCAAGTGCTGGGATTATAGGTGTGCACCACCACACCCAGTGATACTATAAAATTTAAATGAAGGACAAGGGGGGCTTGTTATTCATAAAGCTCATTATGCAGCTCACAGTCAGAAGTCCCTCACTCCTTCCCCATCTTCCAATGCTCACCTTCCTTGACAGAGATTAGCTTCCCCAGCTCTCAAAGAGCTGACCAGAGTCTATAGTCACAACCACAGCTTCTTTCATTAAGTATCATAGTTCTTCTCATGACTATATCTCCACATTGAATCATTGCAACAAACACTGCACCTTCTTAGTTAGAAATAGCCTTACCAACAACACAATCTTGCTTAAAATAATGTGTCAGTATTTATCTATATATATTTAGTTATTTGTTTTTTTTTTTTTTTTTTTTTGCGGTACTGGGGATTGAACTCAGGACCCTGTGCTTGCTAGGCAAGCGCTTACTCCACTGAGCCATATCCCCCTATATATTTAGTTATATACATAAAATCTTGCTTTAACTATCATAATAGTCATGAATTAATCAATTTTAAAATGAAAAACTATACATAGGTGATCACTACTAAAAGCCTGTGAGAGTTAACTAATGGTGTCAACTTGAGTAAGAAACGCCCAGCTACATTGGGTCACCATAGTTATGGGTGTGGCTGAAGGCATTTACTGAAGACCAAAACCCTACCCTGCTTGTGAATGACAGCAACCAATAGGCTTGGAAAGAAGAGAAAAGGGGGAAGGCTGCTTCTATTCCTTTGGGGGAGTCCAGCCTTCATTTTCTCTTTGGATGTTGTCTCCTGGCTTCCAGAACAGACCCTTCAACCTTCTGGCACAAACTCTTCAGCCTTCCATTGCAGACTCTTTGACCTCTCAATGTGGAATCACGTGGGACACTGCAGTGAGCTCCAGGCCTTCCACTGGACCCTTCAGGTCCCCAGCACACAGATAGCACTTTTGCAGTCTTCCACATCGACTCTGTGGGCTGCCACTCTAACTCGAGCCTGTGAACTCATATATATTTGGATATTGTGCATTAAATCTGTTTCTCTAATAAACACTAATACAAAGCCCTAAGGGGAAATTATGAAAATCCTACTCCAGAGAAGAAATTCTACAATTTGTTTGCTTTTTTCCAAAAATGCTGCAGTGGATGTCTTTGTATATTCCACTGTTTACATGAATGAGTATTTCTACAAATTCAAATCCTAGAATTGGTAATACTGAGTTAAGGTGAATGTAAATTTGCAGTTATAACATGTTGCCAAAATAGTCTTTCCGCAGATGTACCAACTTATACTTTCACTAGCAGTATACAGTGTCCCCTGTATGTGGAATGCGCCCTCTTCCCCCACTTTTGCCAAATCATGGCCAAGAAGATAGGTAAAAATTAATCCCAGCCTTTCTGATAAAACCCTGTTACTCTGCCTTGTAGCTGACAGCATGCTTTCCCAGGGCCTGCCTGTTGAATTCTAAGCTGTTAGTTGGTTCTAGCTCCGACTGGGCTGCTTGCCGCTCTGTGCTCTCTTACGTGAATTTAAACACTATCCGTGGCCTGTTTTTCCTTAATGTCCCACCACCTAGACTGATGGAGCAAGCCCAAATCAAGCCAAACTCCTCATTCTCACTTCCAAGGTCGGGCATTGGGAAACCATATTCTCCCCTTGGAAGTCACCCTGGCAACCAACTCATTCCCAGAATTCTGGTGCTCATAGCCTCAAGCCAGGAAACTAAGGGTTTAGAATGTCTCAAAAAGACAGTCATTCAAATAATGAAATGCAGGACTACATATCTTCATTCCAGTCTTCTCCTTTTACCTCATTGAGATCCTTGAAGACTGCTCCACTCCTGGTTAGGACGGGCACATCCTGGTCAGTACATAGAGGGTGATTGCCAAGCCCCGGTCTTCGCTGGCTCTAAACTGGGTCTCTTTACCTGGCTGTCTCAGGTGTTAGTCCATCTTACCAGTATTGCCTTCTCCTTTATAGTTCTGTGATCATTCTTCCTCCAAGAATTAAAATCAGGGAGGCCAGAGTTTAGATCCCAAAGGACCATGAACACACCATTTGATCTCAGAGATCACAAGTTTTTCAACTTACTTAACTTCTCCAAATTCTAATTTAATCATTGATAAAATTGAGATGACAACCTTTCTGGGTTCAGGGAGGGCCAAGATAATCCATACAAAAACATGTCCAGTGCAAGAGTTAGTACACAGCACAAACGCAACAAATACTAGTTTCCTTCTCTTATTCCTTGGGTAGAGAAGCATAATACTATTGTATTAGTACCTTAGTTTCTCTTAAGCTTATATGATCATTGAATTCTCAGCCCCAAACTTAAGGCTATTCCTTGTCTCTTATTCTTACCACAGTATAAAATTAACCAAATACAAGAATTTCTTTACTGGCTTTAGGATCTGGCTTTTGTCATTGTTAGTTTTATTCAAATTGAGTATATCTTGTGGAGTTTCTGCTGATTTAGTGCTTAGACTTGTTACTATGACAAGGTGAATGTTTTAGATTCTTCTATGATTAAATGCCTTATTATTGCTGAATGAAAGGCTAAAGCATCCCGAAACAGCAGGATCCCTAGTTCTGCATTAGGTTAAAAGAAAGTATTAGAGTTGGCAATGACTCTATACCAAAGCTTACAGACATGGCTTTTAATCCCTGCTGTACTGAACAATCATATACCAGTTTCTATAACCCCCATCTCTCTCTAATAACCATTAATTATACTGTCTTCAAAATTTACAGAGCAAGCTAGAACATAAGAAAGGAAGAAAATGCTGGAGCAGGTGCTGTGGGAAGACTGAAGAACAGCTTTGCCTTCTGTTCACCTGATTAGCTGTCATAATGCCATTGCAGAGCTGTCCATCACCGCGTGGCTTAGGGCAGACAGAAGCCTGACCCCACCGCCTGGGCGAGAAAGGGCAAACAACACCAGAT
The DNA here is from genome assembly GCA_004027595.1 of Dinomys branickii. Classification (NCBI taxonomy): domain Eukaryota; kingdom Metazoa; phylum Chordata; class Mammalia; order Rodentia; family Dinomyidae; genus Dinomys; species Dinomys branickii. The sequence goes on along the minus strand of PVLD010006001.1, from coordinate 41,575 downwards.
TCAATTTTAACTGACCCTTGAAAGGAAAAGAAAAATATTTTCCAAAAAGCCTGTTGGAGGACCGCACAAACCCCACATTTTTCATCTTTGACACATTAGCTCTTTATTATATAATGAAGGAAGCAAGGAGAGTAAGGTAAGGACCACAGAGAGGGACAAATGTGTAAGTACCGCCTCGGTTCCTGGTTTCTGTTCCCAATCTAGGAATTTAAGCTCTTTCCTGGATCTACTTAAAAATTTTATATTCAGGGGCTAGATTACAGCTCAGGGACAGCACATGCATAGCATGTGTGAGGCCCTGGGCTTAATCCTTAGCATCACCAGAAATAAAAAATAAAAATAACACGAACTTGGACACAACAAAAAATTTAATATTAAAAAGTGATCCTTTCCCACTTAGAACACAGACATTTTTTTCTAAGGGGAGAAAACCTCAACTCTAGTCAGGCCTTTTATATATGACATAACTTAGTTTTTTAAAACATATTTTGTTATTAGGAGAAAGCAAAATTTTACCTCCCAAAGCCACACAACCTTATGTCTGCCAGTAGTCTAACAGTCAGTGGATTTCAGGATCTTTTTCATAACGAGTTGATTTCTGTGGTCATTTCAGATCTGCTGAGAAACAGATGCTGGGGTGGAGCTCCCTGCGTGAGAAATGAATTGGGGGAGAGGGCCGTGGAGGATAAAGGGCAAGGGGGTCAAGCATAGCAGGACAGGGCCTGCTGACCCAAGTCTGTGAGGAGGAGAGAGGAGGAGGCCTGTCCATCTGCAGGGCGGCTCCGAGCAAGGCTTGGCAGGCTGATGGGGAGCCCAGCAGTCTTGTGACAGCACCAGGTCCCACCATGCCCAGCCATCAGCCAGCAGAAACCTCGGGGGACACTGCAGCAGATCCAAAGGTGCACCACCTCGGGCTGTCAAACATCTTCTGAGCAGTTTCTTTTGAAGGTAGATCAGTGCAGTGTGTCTCCCTGGACACTGCAGCTTCTTAGACTAGTGGCAAACTTAAATCATTTTTGAAATATGAGGCTAATGTGTATATTTATACTAGCTCTTTGGATAAACAATTGATGTGGATATACTTTGCTAGTAAGATTTATCTGAAGTCTTGATCTTTTTATGTAGAGAAATTAAAGATTCTATAAATCTTTGGAGAATTCTAGATCTTGCTTCCAGAAGTGTGCTAATTCTGGAGCCCAAACACCACTAGAGATCAGCAGTCAGAGGAAGGCCTGTGTAGCTCAGTGATAAATGGAGTTTTCACCCATGAATATCACTCGAAACCAATCCATGCAAAAAGATTTAAAAAGAAAAAGCCACGCATGGTGACATACACCTGTAATCCCAGCACTTGGGAGGCTGAGGTAGGAGGACTGCTGCAAGTTTGAGACCAGCCTGCACTAAAAAGTGAGTTCAAGGCCAGCCTGAATTGCATAATGAAACCTGATCTCAGAAACAAACAAAAAACACTCCATGGTTATGTCTTTAGTTCTTTAATGGATCAGTGATGCAGACCTGCTGAGAACCTGGTCTCATCTCCACACTGACACGTAGACAAAGAGCTACTAAAGTGCTTACCACTACAGGAAAGTCAAACAGAAGCCCTTGGAAGTCCCTTCACCATGCCCTGAACTGTAAACTAAAAGTAATTTCCCAAATCCCTGGGAGAACTGCCAAGAGCAGTGCCACCACCAAGACTTCAAAGATGTGGGTGCACCGGCGCCACACATTGCCATTTACTGTACCGATTTGGCCTGAACAGAAAATGTATTCACCTTGGGTAATCATTATGGGTTACTACACACTTAATCAGGCAACGCCAAATGCAGCTGCTGTTCTAGATATGCTAACCAGCAAATCAACATATGTGTCTAGCATCAAGTACACTATCCATCCTACCTTTCTGTGCCCTTCGAACCATTGTCAAGGACACCATGACTCATTAACTCTCTCTAAAAACTGTCTTGATATCCTCTGCATTTCATTAATTCATCTAGTTATGGTGCAGCTGAAAAGGAGCAAGGACCACCCTTTGAACTGTCGCTGCTCCTAAAACCTCATGACAAATGCTAGCAGCAGGGAGGATTGACTATTTGTCAATAATAAAGGGCTTTTTAGCTTTAGCAATGCAGTTAGTCACTTAAGAATGATGTCCTTTTATTTATTTATTTTTTTTTTGGCTTTTTGAGATAGGGTCTCGATTTGCAGTTCAGGCTGGCCTTGAGCTCACTTTGTACTGGTCTGGAACTCAGGATGATCCTCCTGCCTCAGCCTCCCAAGTTCTGGGATTACAAGTGTGTGCCACCACGCCTGGTTTAAGAATGATGTTCTTAGTATAGGTACATTTAATGAAGTAGTGGCCTTCAGTAATTGTTTCTGTTTATCTTTTGTTATTTTCAAAAACACCAAAGGTTTATCTTTTAACGCAAGGGGATGAATCTCCATGTGACCACACAGTTTTGAGGGTGTTGTAGCTTCACTGGATAGCCAGTTGCCATATATTATACAAAGGGCTTGGAGAATGCGAATCACCTGAAGTAATGAACCCATAATTTAAGTTGGAATCAACATTTCTTTTAAATGGTACCATCTTTTGTTGGCAGTCTTAGAGTCTTCTGCTATATCATCATTTGCTTTTTCCAGTTTCAAAGAAACTTTCCAATGAAAGTTTCACTCATATTGGCTAAGACTAGCTGTGGGTTTATAAATATTGTATCAGAAAACAGGTGCAGTGTGGGAAAGAGTTACTGACAGAAATGGTAACAAAATAATGAGCAGGCCATGTGCAGAGTAAAATGAGCACCGGATCCAATTTAGAGCCTGCCTCCAGACTCAGCTTAACTGCCAGTTGCCTCACTGAGTGGGTTTTGATATGAGTCTGCAAAAAACTGGTTTATTATGGCCTGTGTACAGTCAAACCTCTCTGCTAATATAAATCTCTATTTCAGCCACTCCCCAATGCTAGCATCACTACCTCAGCTCCACCTCAGATCATCAGGTGTTAGACTCTCACAAGGACTGTGCAGCCTAGATCTCTCACAGGCAAACTTCATGTAGGGTTCACATTTCTATAAAAACTGAATGGTGCTCATCTAACAGGAGGGTAATGCAAGTGATGGGGAGCAGCTGTGAATATATATGAAGCTTCACACTCCTCCTGCTCACCTACTATGCCATCCAGTTTCTAACACACCATGAGCTGGTGCTAGTCCCAGAGGTTGGGGTCCCTGAATCAGTGGGACTATACATCTTTCTCTATTTGGACCTCTGTCTTCCCTACTCTCTTGCCACTCTTGATGACTCTTTCCTCATTTGTTTTTTTCATTTGACTCCTTCCTTTCCCAACTGTGTTTTTTGTTTGTTTGTTTGTTTTGTTTTTGTCTTTTTGAGATAGGGTCCTGCTATGCAGTTCAGGCTGGCCTTGAGCTCAATTTGTAGCCCTGGGTGGTCTTGAACTTGCAATGATCCTCCTGCCTCAGCCTCCTGAGTGCTGGGATTACAGGCATGCGCCACCATGCCCAGCCCCCCAACTGTCTTCTAATTAAATAGGTAATGCTCATGATACTAACTAAACTATATGTTAAGTACTGTCCTAAGAGGTTTACTTGCATGGACTCATTTAAACTCCTAACAACAATCTCATGAGGTGGTTACCACTTTAAATCCCATTTTTCTAAATGGCAAAGCAGGAGGACAGGAAGTTTAAAGGACTTGCCAAAGAAACATTGTGAGTAAGTCACAGAGGTCAGATGTAAGCCCCAAAATTCTGACTTTACCATTTGTGCTCTTAATCACTGTTTCATTCTAGATTTAATATAAATGGAAGCATGCTTGTGTATATCTGCTTCCATCCATTTATGCTGCTATCATAAAACACCTGAAACTGGGTAGTGTGATAAGCAGTAGGAATTGATCTTTACAGTCCTGGAGGCTGGGATGTCCAAAATCACGTTGTGGGTGGTTTTGCTGTCTGGTGAAGGCCATTCCCCATGGATGGTATCTGATAAGTGTTCTCAGATGGCAGAAGGGCAGAAAAGCCTAGCTCACTCTCTTGAGCTCTTTCACAAGGGCACTGATCCCATCACAAAGGCAGAGCCCTGGCTACCCAATCACCTCATAAAGGCCTGTCTTCCAACTATCAAATTAAGTCCTAGGTTCCAACATATGAATTGGGTTGGGAGCACACACATTCAAAACACAGAACATCCACTCGCAAGTATTCTATTCTTACTGTACAGTAAGAAATGGAGAGAACTTTATATTTTAAGCCTAAGTTGAAGTCACTGAAGTGTATAGACCCCTCACCACTTTTGCTTGAACAAATAATAGTAAAGTCGTTTTCTTTGATAATAGTTTAAGTCCATACACACATTACTGATACCTTCTAAGTTGAAATTTAAAATTCTCCTTTTTTCAGTTTTTTTGTTGTTTTGTCTTTTGTTTTTTTGAGACAGGGTTTCACTATGTAGCCCAGGCTGGCCTTGAGCTCCTGGCGATCCTCCTGCCTCAGCCCCCAAGTGCTGGTATTACATGTGTGTGCCACCATACTCAGCTTCAAACTTAAAATTCAAATGCTAATGAATAAGAATTCAATTTTAAAGACTTCTTAGAAGATGCCAGGGTGGTGAACAGCAGAGAAATAGCTTTTCAGAGATTTGGTGTCCAGATACTGGAATATAGCAACATGAAAAAGAGAAGATGGAGGGAAAGGGATTCCTGGAACCCAGAAAGGACCTGAAGCAAGAACTGAAGCCCACCGGGAAAGTGAAGGGAGAGACTGCAACACAGAGAAAGTCAAGTGGTGCTTTCTCTCTGTGCCCTGACTCACTGCGTGGGAGGGTGGGAGGGGTGTCTGGAACCTACAGATGCACAGTGACTGCTGTGGACCCCAGAGGACTCCACAGAGAAATGCACCAGTGGAACGGAGCAGTGATTGAAACACAGCAGATTGCAGCTGCAGGGGTTCCCCAGGAGAGGGTGACTGGCCAGTTGCCATCTAGGAGAGGGGCCAGCTGAGCTTGGAACTCAAAGTAGCAGCGGGCTGACTCTATCTAGTGGCTCCCATTGTCAGGGTGAGGCAGAACTGAGTTCAAGTCATCAGTAGGTCAAGGAGATGAGTTTAAACCAGCAGGGCTCCAAGTTCAAGATCCATATCTTTCATCATGCACTAAACTAAAAGTGAAATGGATCAAAGATCTAAATATTAAAGCAGAAACATTAATCTGCTGGAAGAGTGAATACATAGAACTCTTGAAGTCATTGGTATAGGCAAAGACTTTATGAACAAAACCCCAAGTACATAGAACTATCACAAAGAGTCAACACCTGGATTTTATCTTATTAAAAAGCAAGAGAAACCACCAATAGAGTGAAGAGACAACCAACAGTATGAGGAAAAATTTTTGCCAGCTATTCCTCAGACAAAGAGCCAATATTTAGAATATATAAACCACTAAAAGCGGTGTGTAGTGGCACATGCTTGTAATCCTAGCTCTCCAGACACTGACGCAGGAGGATTGTTACAAGTTCAAGACCACCCAGGGCTACAAATTGAGCTCAAGGCCAGCCTGAACTGCATAGCAGGACCCAGAAATAACAGCTGTCATCAAGAAGTGAGCTAATAACAAATGCTGGAGAGGCTGTGGAGAAAAAGGAACCACTTCCACTGTTGGTGGGAGTATAGACTGGTGCAACCACTGTAGAAATCAGTGAGGAGATTCTTCAAAAACTAAAATTAAAGGTTCCATTTGACCTAGGTATTCCTTTTCTTGGTATCTTCCTGAAAGAATCAAAAGCATCACACCACAGTGATATATGCACACCTATGTTTACAGTGGCACAGTTTGTAATAGCCAGATCTTAGAAACAGCCCAAGTGCCCATCAACTGGTGGATAAAGATGTGGTTCTACATGGAGAACTACTCTGCCCCAAAGAACGATTAGCCTGAGATATTTCTAGGTAAATGGATGCACCCAGAGACCATATGCTTGCTGTGTTTTTTATTGTTGTTGTTGTTGGGAATTGAACTCAGGACCCTGCGATAGCCAGGCAGGCGCTTGTGCACTGAGCTATATCCCTTACATTGAGACCATACTCTTAAGTGAAATAAATCAGACATACGTGCTTAAACACTATGTTCTCTGATGTGAGAAACAGAATGTGTAAATAAGAACCAAAACGTATAATACATATTGGGAAATGGGAAGAAAATGTTCAAATGAGAAGGGAAATGAGGGAAGGGGAGATGGAAAGAAGGGATAAGAAAAAAACAATAGAAGAAAATGGAAACAAAGCTTTTGTAAATAAGGGGTGAATGGGGGGCTGCAGGGAGGGCAGAGCAATGGCAAAAAGTAGCAGGACATATCATGTACAGGTACAAATTCCCCATAATGAATGTTAGCGTTACACTAATCTAAAACGTACCAATACAATTCATTAAAAGAAAAGAAGCCCTGTGCTGCGGTTTACATCTAGAATGCCCCCAATGCTCCAGATGGGTTTGGAAAGGTGGTTCACCAAGGACGCGTGGCTGCCTCGGGGAGAATGCACGGCAACAGTGCTGCCCTTGGAAGTGCAGGCTGGCGGGAAGAGAGGCTCGGGGAGTGTGACCAGGATTTATCTCCCTCCCCTTCCCGCTGCCGGGAAGGAGCTCTGCCCCCGTGCTCAGGTCCTTCTACCAGACCACGCCCGCCTCGGAGTCAGCGCACCAGGAGCTGTGAGGGGCCAGAACCAACCTTGCTGCCTTTAAAGTGTGATGGCCAGGCGTGGTGGCTCACGCCTGTAATCCCAGCACTTGGGAGGCTGAGGCAGGAGGATTGTTGTGAGTTCGAGGCCAGCCTGGGCTACAAAGTGAGCTCAAGGCCAGCCTGAACTGCATAGCGAGATCCTGTCTCAAAATAAATTACATAAATAAATAAAGTGTGGCTGTTTGTCCCAGGGACGAGTAAGTGCCTTAGACGTCTGGATAACTTAACACTAACCCTATGCAAAATTCCCAAAACTCACCAGGCCTCCCCATTCGTACTTTCCAGGTGAGACAGGGTCCAGGGGAGGCCAGTGACCAGTGTTTGCGAGCGTGAGGCTCAGTACAACGCGCTCAGTACATGATGCTCAGCCAGGACGCCGAGGTCGGGCCTTGGCATAGCTCAGCGTGACTCAGCGCAATGGGCAGAAGCGCCCATGGCCCCGGCCGCTCTGGAGACTCCCTCTCCTGCTTTCCTGCGCCTCCTGCTCCCCCTGGCCGCTGGTGAGCGAGGCCTGGAGGCAGAGTGAAGCCACATAAAAAGCTCCCGGCGAGGCAGGCGCTGTCAGGGTGGCTCAACCTGGGCGCCCCGCATTCGGCAGGCGGAAGAATCCTTTGTCTTCAGACGGTGACCGGAGGGGGTAAAAATCCCAAGTATGCATCTGTGCAGCGTCGCTCAAGCATGCCTTAATGGGGAAGGGCTAATGAGGAATGCGGGCTGCGGAAGGTCCGGTTGGGAACACCCCAGCCCTCGCTCAACGAGTCGCACAGCGATAATTAATAGAATTCAAACAACAAATCAGAGATTATGTTACCGTTTTAGCCAGTGTGATGGCTGTGGACCCTACATTCCTTCATTGGTTGTGTTCAAAGAGACCTTGGCCTGTTATAATCAAATGTGCAGAAGAAAATATCCCTATTCTTCGCGGATTCTATGGGGGTAGCAGGAATAAGAGAATAAAAGAAAAGGCAATTTTAAGCTACCAAATGAAGCGCAGCTGCGCGGGGCCTCCCTTACCCCTCTCCGGCCTGACTGTTCAGGGATCCCTGCTCTGCGGCTTAGCTCAACTTTCCTGGGAGCTCGACCCAAAATGGTTTTAAACATCTTTCCAAATCGAGACATGGACTTCTGGCGGGCAAAGTGCACTTATGTACTCCCTCATAGCTCCGTCCCCAGTAATCTAAAAGGCACTCGCCTCTAGCATTGTGCTTCACCTCTGAGAAAAAAGCTTCTAATTAAAAGGACAGAATAGGGCAAGAGTGTGTGATGGGAGGACTGTATGGAACAAGGTTATATCTCACAAAACTGCTTTTTTTCTTTCTTTTTTTGAGTATGTGTATAGTCGGGAAGGGAAAATAATGGCTACACATCATGTTTTTGGTTTGTTTGGTGGTGCAGGGGATCAAGCCGAGGGCCTTGCACCTGCTCGGATGGAAGTCAGTGATGGAATGCGAAGTCTTCCTGACTTTAAAAGTTTTCACTATGCCGGGCATGGTGGTGCATGCCTGTAATCCCAGCACTCAGGAGGCTGAGGCAGGAGGATCATTGTGAGTTTGAGACCATTCTGGGCTACAAAGTGAGCTCAAGGCCAGCCTGAGCGGCATAGCTTGACCCTGTCTCAAAAAGATAAAAAATAAATAAAGAAAAATAAAAGTGATCAGGAGGGCAGGGGTAGTAGGCAGTTGTTGCTTAATGGGTGGAGTCTTTGGCTCTGGAAGATGAAGAAGTTGTGGAAAAGGACGCTCAATTTTTTTTTTTTTTTTTTTTTTTTGGTTCTGGCTTCAAACTCTGGACCTTGCACTTGCCGGGCAGGCACTTATGCCACTGAGCTATATCAGTGGTGGAAATGGAGGGTGCTGCTGGCTCCTTCACGCCGCTGAACTGCACACTTAACACAGTAGGCAGGCATCAGTTTTACAGTAAAAAAGTTGTCGCTGTTTTTTAACAAAAACCATTAGGACAAGATTACAAGTTCATGATATAACTTGAAAAGAAAAGATTTAGAAAGAGGAAAACATAAATCACTTAAAATCCCACTACATTGACACACTTCTGCATATATTCCCTCCCAAATTGTCAATGTTATATGTACACACACACACACACACACACACACACACACACTATTTAAACACGTGAGTAAATAAAACTCGGGTTGTTTTAGGCACATTATTTAGAAATCTTCTCTGAGTCAATATGTGAATATAAATATATGACATATATTTTTACCACCTGTATCATCATTTTCAGTAGACTCATAGGTGATGGATAGAGTTGATGATAAATTTTTCCATAGATATAGATATAGATATAACTAGATATATAGACACACACACACACACACACACACACGTATATATCCTTGTACCTTCATCTTACATGTTTGCTTTTTCAGAAGTAAATAATTGCCCACTATTCACATTATTAAGAATTAAAGGGGCTGGGGATATAGCTCAGTGGAATAAGCGCTTGCCTAGCAAGCGCAGGGTCCTGAGTTCGATCCCCAGTACCGCAAAAAAAAAAAAAAAAAAAAAAAGAATTAAATACCAGGCATTTGGCATAGGACTGTAATTCTAGTTACTCAGGAGGCTGAGCCAGGAGGATTGCTAAGAGTTCAAGGCCAGCCTGGACTACATAGTGAGTTCAAAGCCAGCCTGAACTGCATAAGGAGACCTTGTCTCCAAAAAAAAGTCTAAAGCCAAGTGTGGTAACTGACTCATGCCTATAATCCCAGCACAGCAGCAAGATTGCAAGTTCAAGCCCAGTGAGGGAAATTTAGCAACTTAGGGAGAACCTGTCTCAAAGAAAAAAAGAAAGGAAGAAAAGAAAAGCGCTGGGATGTACAGTAGCTCAGTGTGAAGGCCCTGGATTCAACACCCAGTCCTTTTCCACATATGCGTGCATGTGCGCGCGCACACACACACACACACAAATATTTGCGTCCTTTGCTAATTTTTTGTTTTTGTTTGTTTTTGAGACAGAGTCGCACCTTGTAGTTCGGGCTGGTCTTGAACTTGCTATGTAGCCCAGGCTGCCTTCAAACTCCTGCCTCAGCCTCCCAAGTGCTGGGATTATAAATATGTGGCACCACACCCAGTGCCAGCTTAGCTTTGTGTGTGTGTTTCCTTCTTTATATGTAAGAACTCTTCTTACATTAAGGATCTTATTGGCACTTATCAGATAATTTTAGTCTGTGGAACTTTTGCCACATAGATGTTTTCAGTTTTTTACTCAGTAAAATCTACCTCTTTTTCTTTCCGTTTTATTTTTTGGGTTTGGTGTCATGCTTTCCTTCACTCAAATGATATAAATAAATATTTACCTGTATTTTCTTTTGATACTTTTATAGACTTCTTTAAAGCATAACATAACGAAAGCCACATATGAAAAGCCCAGAGCTACCATCATATGCAATAGCTAAAGACTGGAATGTTTTCCTCTAAAATCAGGAATAAGATAACAGTCCAGAAATTGCAGATATAATCAGTTGATTTTCTACAACAGTGCCCAATCCACTCAACAGGGAAAGGAGATTCTTTTTCCCAACATGTGGTCCTGGGAAAACTGAGTAGTCATATGTCGGACCCCTCACCTAACAGGATACATAAAATCTAACCCCGAGTGGATCAAGAGGCTAAATGTAAGAGCTGGAAGTATGAAACTCTGAGGAAGAAGAAAATAAAAGGAAAAAGTGACATGGGATTTGGCTATGAGGTTTTTGACCTGACACCAAAACCAGGCAACAAGGAAAAACAATGGTGTCCTGTATCAAAACTAAAATTGTGTACATCAAAGGTCACAATGATGAGTACAGAGGCCACCTACAGAATGGGGGTGTGTTGGCAAAGCATATATCTGATAAGGAAGTTTATATATCAGAATAAATGAGGAACTATATGTCAACAACAAAAAGCAAGTCTCCCAATTTTGTATGAACAAAGGAGTGGAACAGACATTTCTCTAAAAAAAGTACACAGATGGCCGATATGCACAAAAAAAACGCACTAATCTTTAGGGAAATATGTATCAAAATTATAGTGCCCAGCACTCTGGGCAGCTGAAGCGGGAGGATTGCAAGTTTGACCCCAGCCCAGGCAATGAAACAACTTACCAAGTTCCTGTCTCAAAATTTAGAATTTAAAACAAAAGGGAGGTTGGGTAGGGATGTAGCACAGTACAAAGACCCTGAGTTCAATCCCAGCACCATGCAAAACAATCTACAGTGAGATGTTGCTTCATATATACTCATTATGAATGGTGTTAAGGCTGGGTATAATAGTGCATGACTGTAAGGCCAGAACTCTGGAGGCTGAGGCAGGCTTGCCACAAGTTCAAGGCCAGTCCAAACTATATAGCAAGTTCTTGTCTCAATAAATAAATACTATTATTAGAGAAAAATAAAAATAGGAAATAAAATGTCCTGGCAAAGACATGGAAATTGGAACCCTTATCCATTGCCAATAGCTTTGTAAAATGGTACAGCTGCTGTGGAAAACAGTATGATGGTCTCTCCAAAAGCTAAACACTGAACTACCACCACATGCTCCAGCAGTCCCACCTCTAGGAATTGAAGGAAGGGACTCAAACAGATGTAAGTACTCAGGTTCATAAAAACATCACTCACAACAGGTAAATAGTGGGAACAACCTACACTTCCATCAACCAGTAAGCGGATAAACAAACTGTGGTATACACACATATTGACATATTATTCAGCTCCAAAAGGAGTGGTACCAAGAAGGTGGAGAAAAAGAGATGAACAGGCCCATCCACCAGGCAGGGCGGCTCACACCTGTAATCCAGCGCTTGGGAGGCTGAGGTAGGAGGGTCACTGTGAGTTTGAGACCAGACTGAGCTACAAAGTGAGCTCAAGGCCAGCTTGAACTGCATAGCAAGACCTTGTCTCAAAAACACACACACAAAAACAAGCCCATGCTGTGAGAGGTGGAGAACAAAGAACTGCAAAATAACATCTGGGAAGCCAGGTGTGAGGACTGCTGTGAGTTCCAGACCAGCCTGGGCTACAGAGTGAGCTCAAGGCCAGCATGAACTGCATAGCCAGACCCTGTCTCAAAAGGATAAAAAACAACAACAACAACAACAAAAATCTAGGGATGGATTTCTACTTTTCCTGTTACAGGCAGCTGAGTTAGACAGAAATATTATAGGCAGTTATACAGGGCCAGGCCCTGGAAGGAACCAACATGAAAGACAAGATACCTGTGGGCCGGACCTCAAGACAAAAGGACTAAACAAATGCACCCAGGTACCTCCCTAGGTGATTAATATTCTAAATAAGCAACAACCACCTTGAAAAAGCCAGTTAGAGTCACTGACCCAACCCCCACAGGAAAAGACCCTGCTCTGCGTTTATGTCTGTTTGCTGCACGACTTGCTTCCCCATTTGATCCCAGTTTACTCAATTTTACCTGAACAGTTGTACTTGTAATCTTACTGGCCGATCATAGCTTCGTCCATTTCCCCTACCTTGGACCCGCTTCACCTCATGATTTTTCTCTATAAAAGTCCCTAGAAAAGACAGAGTCCTGGGTAACCCACTCGGGCTCCCCCTGTCCCTCTCTTGAACAGAAGCTTCCTTTCCCTCAATAAATATATTCTGCTTTTAACCTCTGCTGTTCCTAAAATTCGTCCTTCGATTTTAGAGAACACGAACTCGAACTTGTCCCAGATATCGTTCAGGTTGGGAATTTTTATTTTCCTGTATCACTAACACCCAAGAAAAGACAGGCTCCAAGACATTCCATGATTCTTTCTGCTTGAACTCCTCACAGAGGGAGAGACCACAGAGCTGAGACAACATCTCCCTCACACCTCAGCTGGTGGGAACCTCGCACCTCAGAACCTGTGCAAATGAGGGACGAGAGAACAGGGCTATTTATGTAGCACTCTAGCCGACATGGGGGGTTGCTCTTGGTGACATGCATTCTGGAACCAAAGAGAGGCCAAAGAAAGCCCTTAAGCAAAGAACTGCAGTACCAACACTTGTAGGTGTCACCTAAGAGCACAGCACTTCCTGGCTCCGTCATGTACAGGAAACCTCTTCCTCGCATATAGAAACTAATCTCAGTCTAATGAAATAGTACAGGAGAGAACCGAACAATGCCTGCCCCTGCACAAATGGAGTAAATGTCCCTCATAAGTACATAACGTCATTATGTACTTATGGCCTTCTTTCTACCGCGAAGTCCTCCCTTCTTTATCTTGCCTTCTCTATGAATGAAGCAAGGTAGTTGTAGCATGTACAGTGCCTGAATTCAGAATCTGCAACACATCTTGGCCCAGTGGCAGGAGTCTACGCTAACTATGCTTCAAGATCAAATTCACTGACTTATGTATGTAGAGGAAACTACGGCAGCAATTCTTTCAATAGAGTGCCCACACCTTATTGAATTGTAGACTTTGAGCCAAGAGCACCGTGATGCAAAGTACGAATGCAACCCTGAAGAACCGGACTAATTCCTTTGACCTTCCTGCTGGTGCCTCACACTTAGGTGCATGACTACCTTGTGTTTGACTTGCTGCTTATTAGTAAACACCCAAAAGTAAAAACATGAAAAGCAAACAAAACACTTAAAGAAACAAGGCACAAGGGGAAAGTGCCCACTTTTCTGCTTTCCCATCCCCCAAATTTACTCATTCCTCTGTTCTTTCAATTATCTGTCTAAAACCCAACATGTGTGTTTATTTCTGGAATCCAGCCATACATATCCTGGGTCTGAATTCCAGTATCTCATTTTCCAGTTTCCTTGAGACAAGTCCTAAAAAATGCGAACTTCTCTGAGAACACACACACACACACACACGATGATGAAAACTTAAATTATACCTGTACAACTTTCATTATTAAAATTTCTAACTTTTCAAAGGAAAAGAGAGGAACAATTAGTTCTACAAGTCCTATCTGTTTTCCCACCTTCCAGTAAATGTATGGCTCAGGACATACTTTAATATCCAAAGTAGTAGGCGCTTAGTCCAACTAACTAGCAGCACTGGCTTCCATTTAAATCATCTGTGTTTTGTTTCAAAGTCATGTCATAGTTATTTTTGAATTCGGAGTTCTTGAGAATGCTAAGGTCTTTCTGAACCAGGATTCTATAAACCAGGAATGGGCAAGAAGTGAGCCAGTGGAGCTCAGACCACGGTGACCAGCAACAGCGCTGAGGGTGAAAGTTGTGTGTGGAGTTTCGGGGGTTGTACAGAGTGCTGGTAGAACAAGCAGAGGACAGCAGGGAAGTCCATGGTAATGGAGCCGGAGCAGCAGAACGGGCACAGAGGAGTCCACTGAGCAGTAGCCCCAGCCTAGAGAACACAGCACTTATACTGCACTGCGACAGCAGCAAGAGCTAGGCAGGGGCAGGAGAACCAGACCAGGTTGGACACAGCAGACAGCTTGTGTGAAAGACCAGGTGTTGAGGTGCTCGGCTGGTAGCTGGGCTCCTTGCCAAGGTGGGTGGCATGATCTTGAGGAGCTCTGGCAGTCTGCAGCTCAAATTCATTTCCCTCTTAGCCAGTGTTCACCCTTGTCAGCTCTGAACTGTCTCATGTTTATGTAGTATTTCTCCTTGGGTGCCAGGCCTGGTCTGGGACTGCAGTATATCACAGACCACCCATGGGATGGACTTGTTCAGTCTGGACAATCCAGCGGTGACTGAGAGCTTGGGGAGGACCTGACTGCAGGGCAGGGAGCAGGAAGCAGGGTCTGGGAAGTGTGGAGGGTCACACGTGATTCCCAGTGTTGACCCCCCCAGCTCCCTTACAGATGTCATGAAGCTGCCCCTTTCACACCAGCCACACTCCCATCTCTCCCGCCAGTTTACTGGCCATGGGTAACGTAGATGGAAGAGTTATCTGAACTACAAAATGACACTGCAGTTTCTACTTCAAAATGAGTTTTTCAAGGGGCTGGGGATATAGCTCAGTGGAATAGGCGCTTGCCTAGCAAGCGCAGGGTCCTGAGTTCGATCCCCAGTACTGAAAAAAAAAAAAAAAAAAATGAGTTTTTCAGGCCAAATGTTTAAAAGGTTGTAGATCTGACACTACCTGGTTTCATGATTTTCAGCAACTTTCCCATTTCTTCATCTCCGAAGTGGAAGCAAAAGTGGACTCTCACGGTGTTGCGCAGCTCCTGTGAGCCAGACGTCTGGCACAGAGCAGGACCCTGGTAGGGATGGGTACACTCTTCTGTTGTTTTTAAGGGCCTCGGCCTGATGTAGACCTAGGAAGTGCCTAAGAAGAAATGTACCTGAGGGTGAGAAGAGAAGCTGGTTGTAGGAGCCACCAAAATCTCAAGAGCCACCAAAAATCTTCAGGAGCCACCAAATAGCTTCAGAACATGTAGTCAGTCTATCATCACAGGAAGGCAGAGACTCACAGTATGACCCTCTCCATCTCCTCCATCTAAACTCATTCCCATATGGGCCACTAACCATGCTAGAATTAGAAATGTGTCCCGACCAAGGTCTTCTCCAGCACCTCTCGTGCTCTGTGTGACCTGGGCCCTGTCTGGGTTCCATCTCTCTCAGACACTCTCGCCCTGGCTTACTGAGCTCCGCTAACACTGACTTCCTTTCTGTTTCGGGAGCAAGATTTTCCTGCCATAGTTCAACTTGCAAACCGCTTTGCATGTTTGATTTCTTTAAGGTCAAATGTTATCTTGTCTGAAAACTGATCTCTAATCACCCTACTCAATGTAAAACCTGCTCCCCATACCTCTAACCCAAGACACTACCACCTTGGAACCTTTATGTTGGTCTGTCTTTGTTTTCTGTTTTGCTATACTTTGAAATTATCCCCTGAATACATAGTTGTTTCCAGTCTTCCTGCTTCACATAAAGCTCAGTAGAGGTAGGGAATTTACCTGTTCAATGTGAGGTAGCAATTGTAGCCACAACACAGAAAATCTACCAAGTTGGAATCCAGGCAAAGTAGGCAACTCCTATAATAATAAAGTTATAGTTTACTCTGTGGGACAAACACTTAGAACAACTCTATTTTCAAAGAGGAACCCAAGGCTCAGAACAGCTAAGATACTTAGCCATGGTCCATAGTCACAAAAGACCTTGGTCTGGCCCTGAATCAAGGCCAGCAGTTTTCTGAAGCTGTTGGTTTCAAACAGGAGCCTAAAGTGGTATCTTTCTATGGTCTGTTGGCCATTTCAGAACTTTAGAAATGTAACGGTCAATTCATTAGATCGAAACAAATAACTAAATAAATTTTACTCTATCCGGCCCCCGGGGCATGCCAGGCATTCTGCTCCACCCCCGGGGCATGCCAGGAGCTCCGCACTGCCCCAGGGCATGCCAGGAGCTCCGCACTGCCCCAGGGCATGCCAGGCACTCTGCCCCGGACCTCTGCCCGGCCCCTGGGACATGCTAGGCACTCCACCCTGCCCCCGGGGCATGCCAGGCACTCTGCTCCACCCCCGGGGCATGCCAGGAGCTCCGCACTGCCCCAGGGTGTGCCAGGCACTCTGCCTCTGGACCTCTGCCCAGCCCCTGGGACATACTAGGCACTCCACCCAGCCCCCAGGGCATGCCAGGTGCTCCACCCTGCCTCCAGGGTGTACTAGGGCTCTGCCCGGCCCCCGGGATGGCCCTGAAGACTAGCCTGAACCTATAGACATGGATGCCCTGACAGCCTGGCGGTTCGCTGTGTAACCCCACCTACCTGACCAGACACCCAATGGCTGTGAGGACTTGCCAAAGGGCGCTTCTCCACCTCCTGCCATAGCAATTTGTGTACACCCACGTATTATACAGCATATTTAGAAGCAGCCAAGTCTCTTCCCAAAGCAAGAGCATGAAGGAGTAAATAAACCAAAAGTGCAGTTATTACCAGTGGGAAGACCACTGACGGGGTGGTAGAACAACAGAGGTGAAGTGGAGAAAATTGATTAACTGAATGAGCCATCATCTATATAACTGAGTAATAAAGACGAAGATAGCATTCCGTAATACAACATCCAGTGGTAACCCCCCCCTAATATTTTCTCTGTAATCTGGTATTTCCTTTATTGTTTTTGTGTTAACAAATGCAAAGACAACACTATGAAATACAGCATCCAGTGATGGTTCCCTACTGTCTCCTCTGAAATTCGGTATTTCCTTTATTGATTTTGTTATAACAAATACGAAGATAACATTATGTTACACAGCATCCAGTGCCAATTCCCTACTATCTTCTCTATAACTTAGTATTTTCTGTATTGTTTCTGTGTTATTCTGGGTTCTTTCATCTTAAAAATAAAATAAAAAAAAAAGACCTTGGTAGAAATGAAACTTGTTTATTTAAGGCCAAGCCTTCTACTGCTGAAATGTGTACTTTCCTAGACTGGACGCCCTTGCCTAAAATGAAAAAATAAAACAAAAGGAATCACAAACACCAAAGAGCATTTAAAGTAAAGATTTTGATAACATCTCCAAGAAAATATGTAGCTCAAATGCAGAAGGACATAGCAAGTGGATGCAAAGGAATTGAAAAATGCAATTGAGGTCAGCACAAACTCTGAGGGCTCAGCTTGTCCATGTGCCAAGTCAGGAAAGTGTCAGGGGGGAAGGCAGGAAAGGACTGTCCCTTCCACTCTGCAGATCAGACACACAACAGCATCTCAAGGTAGTTTTGGGGGCAGCTCTTGGGTTTAGTGGCGAATCATCGCCTCACTTTGTTTCACAGAGAAGCGCCCAGAGGTCAAGAGCAGCGCCCGGAAGTCAAGAGCAGGAGAGGCAGATGGCTCCTGGGATGGCCAAGCGGAGGCGCAGCAGCCCCGGGCTCCACGCTCACTGCTTGGAACCACATCAAGGGTGGAGATGTGGGGGAATTTGTCTATGGCTTAGTTCAAACCCAGAATGTCCTCTGAGGTTTTGTTTTGTAAGATTGATAGAAAGTCTCTCATTATGTGTCTCCAATCACTGTGGGCTCACCAAAAAGAGATTAATGTCTTCAATTAAATTGTGTTCTCTGCACAGGAGGCAAAGCCTTGGGAACTTGCTGGCTTTCACAGAAGGCAGAATCCTTAGTGACACGAAGATCTGTGTGACGCATTGGCGTGCTGCTTGAATAGAAGCTGTCCCTAATGGCGCTGAAAAGCTGGCCAAGCTGAGTTTGTATCTCAAACCATATTCACACTTTAAACAAAGCCTAGGTAACTTTTTAGAAGTTAAACATTTGGGGAGGGGTCCCCAGTCTAATGCAAGTCAACAGCTATTTACCAAACATTATATATGCGTAAAGCAATCTGCTTGCCTTATTTATAAAAACAGGCTTTTCTAGTGTCTTGTGTACGCACTGCTCTAGACAGCTTTGTAACACAAGCCTGTAAAGATCCTCTCTGTTCACTAACGCAATTTCACTTTTATAAAATCGTTGTGCATAACTGAATCCCCGTGGAGAACAGAAAAGAAGGAAGAGAGAAGGGAAAAAAGAAGGAAGGGAAGAAGAGGGATAGAAAGGGAGGAGGCGAGGGTGGAAGGGCAAAGCGGCACAACAAGAGAAGGAAAAAGGAGTTTTAAGTTCTAGAATTTAAAAGACTAACAGAGGAGATAGGATGGCACAATCAGAAAGTAATTACCCCTTCACCAGCTGAGACACCCACCCACCCACCCACACACACACACACACACACGTTTGCTAAAACAGAGAAACCTTGGCAAATAAGTGAACTTCTGTGCCTCGGTTTTCTGTCTGTATAATAACGAAATTGAATCACATGATTGCTGAGATTCCTTACAGCTCTAAAATTCCACCAGTCACTCAGCATGTGCTGAGAATTTTCTCCGGGTCAAATGAGCAGCATTTTGCCAGGAGAGGCAGGAAGAGACTGGAAGAGACTACAGTGTCTTCACCGATGCTAAATGCAAACTCCCGCCATAGTAGAAGCCACCAAGAAGGCAGGTGGCGGGGGGATGGACGCAGCGGGGCAGAGGTGGCTGGAACAAGAGGGAAGAAACGAAGTGGTCTCAGGGCACCAGAGCAAGGAGCCTCCCTGGTATGAAGGACAAAAGATGTTCAAGGGAGGAGTGGCAAAGATGGAGACAAAAGCTCAGACAGATCGGCTGTGTTAACAGTCAAATACCAAGCTGTTGTTAGCACAGCGCTTAGGAGAGGACGGAGAAGATGACTTGCAGTGAACAAATAGTCTTGGGGAGCTGCCTAAAACTCTTTCAATTCAACCTCAGGGGATGGGGCTGAAGACTTGGTAAAATAAACCTTGTTTACTGCAGCAGAAATGGGCCAGTGGCTGGGCATCGTGGCACACGCCCGTAATCCTAGCATTCAAAAGAGGCTGAGGCAGGAGGATTGCCACAAGTCTGAGGCCATCCTGGGCTACACAGGGAGTTTCAGGCCATCATGAAACACATGGTGAGACCCTGTCTAAAAAACATAACCAAACCAAAGACCAGGGCAGACCCTTTTCTTTAAATTCCAAAGCCCATGTTTGAAGAGCTCTAGAAAGTACTTCTCCAGGTGGAGATACCAATGAAGATACAGTAGGGCCAAGAGCAGTGAGTGGCCCTCTCACTGCTTGAGTCTTGAATACCTAAAAGAATTGCTTGAGCAAACAACTTTGTTTGGTTTGGGTTTTTGTTTCTTAGGTTTAAGGCAGCAATCCTCCTGCTTCAGCCTCCTGAGTGTTGGGATTATAGGAGTGTGCCACCATGCCCAGGTGGCACAAGTATTTTATGAAACCTTACAGGACCAAGTATTTTTTGTAAATTTCTTTGTTCCTCTCACAGACTGAGAAACATATAAAGTATAAATCCCACATTGCACCCACACACTGGCTCTAGCTATTGTCAGCACAGAGCCAGCTGGGGGGCAGGCAATGTGACTGAAAGGCACTGTGTGGTCTCTTCGGGGACACGCACCAGAACCCCAGGGTTCAAGTCCCAGTTCTACCACTTACGAGGAGGGAGCACTTCAGCGAGCAGGCGTCCCACTGCTTGTGGCTGTCTGTGGGATGCGCGCTTGCCTTCCACAGAGCTGTGGAAATGAGACAAATAGGTCGTGGGGTCTCCTGAGATGCAGCGACACAGGAAGCACTCCGTGATTGGTGACGGGTGTGGCTGTTGGTTGCCGCTATTGTCATTACCTAACCAGCCAGCCCTGGGCGCAGGTGCATCTGCACTGCAGGTGCAGCTGCTTCTCCCGCTACAATACGGAGCGGGTGAGTCATCATCACAGCACTTTGCCAACTTCCTCAACTATTGAGTTGCCCAGGACTCACGTATGATCACTATTTTTTAAAGTTACCCTTTTCTTTTGAAGTTCACAGACGACACAGGCTCTCGCTGGTCTACCCCACCTTTCCTTTACAGGGCCATTAAGTCCCAAAGAAAGCAATCACCACATGATTTCTTTTATTGCCACTCTTTGTGGTTCCTTTTCCTCCATTCACTGTCCTGCCTCATTTGTACCAACAGAAAAACGATCTGTTTCACGCATGACACTGCTTGTCACCCAGCTGGCAGTCACAGCTGTGCACACCTTTCATGTGTGTGCTCAGTGTGTGCAGTCCCTTCCTCTCCCCTGAAGTGGGGGGCTCCCCCTGCTTCGGGACCAGAGGGGACACGTGCTTAGCAGTGTGTGAGCTGATGTGCACTTTTTCTATTGTCTCAAATGTCCAAACCTCCTGAAGTGGCAAAATAAGGCCTGAGTACCCAGACCCAGAATATCCATGTTCTAATTCTTGGAACCTGCGAGTATACCTCTTATATGGCAAGAGAGAATTAAGATTGCCAGTGGAACTAAGGTTATTAGTCAGCTGATTTTAAAGTAGGAAAATTATCCTGGGTTATTGTGGCAGACCCAATAAAATCGCAAGGGTCTTTACAGGTGAAAGGAGGCAGACTGAGAGGTCAGAGTGATGCATAGCAGGAGTGCAGAGCAGCGACGCAAGCAGTGATGCAGATTAGCTGTGGCTGGCTCTGAAGACAAAGGAGGAACTATGTTCAGGTTGCGCTGGAGATTGGGGAAGCCTCCCTCCTGCAGCCAAGACCTATGTCCCGCTCCTGACCACAGAACTGTGAATTAGTACACTCATACTGCTTTAAGCCACTAAATGTGTGGCAATGTGGTACAGCAGCAACAGGAGACTAATATCACCCCACCTTGGGAGATCTGCCTGGCACACTCCCCAGACGCTGGATCCATTTAAGTAGCCCATTGCACTATTTCAGCTTTGCTAGTTAATTCAATAGAATTAGTGAGCAACTATTGTACAAAAGGTTATTCATTTGCCGTTACTTCTTGCCATTATTCCTCTCAAAATACTTCCCTGGGCTTCAAACACAGTGAAGCCACCATCTTGAACTGTCTGCAGCAGCTCTGGAGGTCTTCTTCGGGGAGTTCCAGCCAACAGAAAGCCAGGCGTCTAAAACAGTGCAGTTTTACCACGCTAGGTCCTAGAAATGCATAGTGAATAGGAAAGACCCAGGCCCTTCCATTTCCTCGACAAATATGCACCTGCAGACTCTGACAGAAATGGAAAGAAAACAGCCCTCACCATGAAAGCTCAAAGGCCTCTGAGAAGCACTCAACACAGATAAAATACCGTAATTTGACACAGCCGGTACAGGGCCTAGGTTGCTATGGTTTCTATTCAGACCTGCCCCAGGAACTTCATGCGCTCACCGCTCACCGGTAGGGCTTCTGGAGGAAGGTGGGTCATGGGACACTGGCTGACTGGCTGTTTAGGAGCTGGGGTCTTGTTGGGGAGGACAGTCACGGTAGGTGACTCGGGAGAGTTTCTCTTTCCTTGGCTCCTTCCCTCACTCCCTGCTTCCCGGCTGCCATGAGGCGAGCAGCTTTCCTGGCCAGGCTTTCCAGGCACAGAGCCTAGGGCCCCAAAGCATGAGCCAAAACAAGTCTCTCCTCCGGTAAGGTGCAGTGCTGGGGACTGGTCCCAGAGATGGGAGATTGACCCCAATGGGAGTACAGAGGAAAACCTCCAGACTCAACTGGGCAGACGGCCGACCTTCAGGGAGAAGCAGCAGAGCTCAGGGGAGTGAGGATCCGCGAGGCAGACGGACCTGGCGTGGAGCTCGGGGCTCTGGAGGTGACCCTGGAAATGCAGCCGGTGCATGTGAGGATCAGAATTTTAAATATCACTTCATTTTTATTGTCTTTAATTGAAAGGAAAATGGCCACATATGACTGTTGGCCTCCAAACTGAACAGGGCAGACCGTACTAGACAGTACCCGTGTGGAGACTGCCCTCTCCCCGTCCTCCTGCTTCTCACTGGCTGGAAAACAGCTGTTACCAGAAGCCATCCCGGACCAGGCCCACAGGACATCAGCCCAGGATGTAGGTAAGGACATGGAGCAGTTTGGGCCCCTGACAATGTAAGAAGCCATCTTTCAGTTTGCTTCTGCCAGGCTGTTAGGTGGGGGCATAGAAACTCTGACATTGTTTAACCTGCTGTTACCTTGGGTCTTTGTACAGTGGCCAAACCTGTCTCTCCAAATAATGCAAAACAACAACCGTAATCTTGGCTAAGATTTCTTAGCTCTTTCTTTGGAGCAGACATCATGCTAAGCGCACATGCTAGACAGTGGCATGTGTCCGTTCCACCGACGCCATGGAGGTGGACAGGCGCAGCTCGGCAGGGCCAGGAGTTCACTTTTCTGACAGCAGACGACACTCCAGTGGGCGGATGCTGCCCGAGTCACGTTCCTGTTGCTGGGGCACAGCGCCCGGCACCCACAACTCAACGAAGGACAGGGCTACTCTGGCTGGTGGTCTCAGCCCACGGTCAGCCAGCCCCGGGCAGATGCGGTCTGGTGGAAGGCGCTGCTGAGGAGGAGAGCTGCTCATATCAGGCGGCTGGGAAGCAGAGAGAGAAGAGAGGCCCCACTGAGGGAGAAACGGCCTTCCAGTGCCAGCCTGCAACCACACACTCACCCTGCCTCCACATTTTGCTACACAGCCGCTAGCGTCCAGTCACCTTTCAAAAGCTCCGCCTATGAGTGCACGGGCTTTGGGTCACCATCTACACAAACCATAACAGACACATACTATGTTATCATGGGGGGGGTCAGACAAATGGGTGTGCGTGCGGCCAGTTTTAAAATGTACAGAAGCTGGGCATGGTGGCCCACACTTGCAATCCCAGGACTCTGGGAAGCTGAGACAGGAAAATCAGAAATTTGAGCCCAACAGGGGCAACTTCATAACTTAGTGAAATCCTGTCTCAAAATAAAAATATAAATCCAGGAGTGGTGGCACACGCCTGTAATCCCAGCACTTAGAAGGCTGAGGCAGGAGGATCAGTAGACAGTGAGTTCAAGGCCAGCCTCAACTACATATTGAGACCCTGTCTCAAAGAGACCAAAAAATTAAATAAGTAAATATTTAAAAAAGGACTGGAGATGTTGTCTGTACGAAGACTCTAGATTCAATCCCCAGTACTGCAAATAAAGTTTAAAATAAAATGCAGCGGTATATTTGCCATAGACATTCTCAGTCGTTTACCTAACAGCCATTTCCCTGTCTTCCTATAAAAAGAACCCCAAATTGTTCAAACATCAGGCATAGATTCCTTGACTTCATGAAGGATAGCCTCTGTTGCAGAATCCATGAGAGAAATCCTAAGTGGTCTAAGCTAGTCATGCCTTTTGCCAGTAACTGGGCTAAGGGCAGGCATGTGGCATAGTTCTGGTCAATGAGATGTGAGCAAAAGTCTGAGAGAAACAAAAAGCCCCAAACAAAAGGTCAAAACCTGCCTGGAATGAAGATGCAATGCTGGAAGGGCAGCATCCATCATGCAACCATGAAGACAAAAGCCCACATCATCAGAATGCAGAGGAAAGAGCTAAGAGGGGTCCTTGATGAGGTCGCTGAGCTGTCCCTCCTTGTCTGGACACCCTACCTCTAGACTTCTTGCAGTGTGAGAAAATAAGCCTCAATTTACTCAGAGCCACTACAAATGAGGTTTTTAGTTTTTTACAGCTTAAGTCCACCCTAACTGATATACATACGCATATACAGACATTATCTTCTGTTTTCCTTGGGAAACTTAAGGGAAAAAATGCCCCCACTCACAGGGTGTCCTGCACTCTTGAGGCTCCCACTGTGAAACTCAGTTCCCAGTGGCTCACCCCAGCCAGAAGCACTGGTCTCCCTCACAGCATACACTTTGATGGTGGCTCTGAACAACCTCACCAGGCAGCAGCGCTCACATGCAAATCGCATCACTTTCTTCCCACCCTCACAGTGAAAAGAAACGCCCTCCCTCGGTGACACACATTCCCTGGGGAATGCGCATGTCTGAAACGCACTGAGGTTCCGTTGTACTTTGTTAATATTCTGATATTTTAAAACACATTGTAACAAACGGGGTTCATGTCTGCAGTTGTGGAGAGACACGAACCCTGTTGTGTGAGCATCCTGTACTCACACCGAAAGATAAGGGAAGACTGAGGCCTGGCGCAGGATGACTGAGATCTAAAGTATTTAATTATGCAGAGACCACTTGGGCAGTGAGTGAGGCTCTGCTCCTGAGTTCCTATGAAAGCCGATTTAACTCTCGTCTCTGCACATGAAAAGCAACAAATATTTATGCAATCAGTTACCAGAATTACAAACAAATTTAAAACATTCTTAAAAGCCAGGTATTTCCAGGGGAAGGAGAAATGATAAGACATTTCTCTGTTCGTAACCATATACCGCTCCGCCTTACCGTGCGATCGACCTTTAATCTGATTTGTAACAGAAAAGCTCATGGGGCAACTTAGCCTGTCTCACTCCATTCACAAAAAGAGCAGATTATCCATCAAAGGAGCACATTTTTCCTGGGATTTTGTTGAATAATGAGCCAAGACATATTTCCCTTTCAAAGGCCCAGCTATTCAAAATATTTCCAGATAATCAGAACGGTAAGAAACAGCAAAATTAAGATTCAGGCAATCCTTGGAAATATTTTGCATTTTTGGCAAATATGGCAAAAGTTTAAAAAGGAAAGAAAGAAAGAGAGAGAGAGAGAGAGAGAGAGACAGAGAGAGAGAGACAGAGAGAGAGAAGGAGGGAGGGAGGGAGGGAGGGAGGGGGGTAAGCCCTCTGCAGCGGCTGCAGCGCGGTGCGGAGACCCACCTTGGAGATGGTTAGCGGCTCTCCCCGCTCCAGACCGCCCCGCAGGCTGAAGCCCCAGGGCGCGCCCCCCTCCAGCAGGGCCTCCAGGTACAGGGACCGGGCCCCGGGGGGCGCGCGCGGTTGCGGGCGCTCGCGTGTGCTCATCTCGCCGGGCCCATGGCGCGGGCCGGCGGTCTCCGCGGTCCGGTCCTGGAGCCTCGGGGACGGGCGACCCGCGGGGACTGGCGCGGCCGGCTTGCAGGTCCTGCCTAGCTTCGCCCCGGGACGCCGAGGCGGGGCGGGCTCGCGCGCCGACGCCCCCGAGCCGGAGTGGCCTCCGGGGTCCCCGGATTCCCGCGGAAGCCGGCGCCGGGGTGCATCGCCCGCGCCCGCGCCTGCGCCCCTCCCGCCGCTCTGCGGAGGGCTTTTCTCTCTCGCACGCGCGCCAACGCCTCTTCTATGACCTCGGAGAAAGTCAGAAGTCTCTCCCACTCTCGGAAGAAAATGGCCCACAGTGGCCCAAACTCATTTTTGGCTGACGATCAGAGCTGCCTCCCGGGGCCAGTGAAGTTTACCCGGACAATAGCCGCCTCGCGGCCCGGCGCGCGGGAGAAAGCGCCCTGCGCCGCCGCGCTGCGCACTCGCGCCTCCGCTCGTCTTTTACTTTTTCGGCAGTTAAGTTCTCCTCTTGCTTCTTGAAAAATAATAAACTTTACAAGATGTAGAGAGAAGTGTATATATATATATATATATATATATATATATATATATATATAAATCCTTAATGAAATAACAAGCAGAAGGGACCCTTCGTCTTCTCTTTGGTGTTCACAGTAGGGATCAGCCCGGCAGAGGAGCGGATCAGGTGCAGCGGGCTAGGAACCCGCTCGCCACAAAGACCTGACAATCACAGCAGCCTCGCCGTGGATAAAGCCGAGGAAGCTGAAAATAGCACACCGATTGGCTGATTACCTAGAAAGTAGTCGCTAGAAGAGCCCCGCCTCACATGGACTAAAGCAGAACCCCAGAGGGCGAGTGAGGCAGAGCCTTGGTACTTTTGCACTCTCTAGGTGATCCTGCTGCGCCGCCAGGCCTAGCGATCTGGGGGCGCGCGTAAGGACAGGCCAAGGTGGGGCGAGGGCTGTGTTTACTTCATCAAAAGAAAATGCCATACATAACATACCAGTGGCCGCTCACCTTGAAATAAGGCCCCCTAGTCACTTTTCTGCTTGCTTAGTTTAATGCAAAGGCAAGGCAGGTTTTCTTTTTTCTGCTTTGTTACCTGCTCCAAGATGGTTTGTTACCCATTCTTTAAATGAAAAAAAAAAAAAAAGTATTGTTTTACAAGTAGTAGAACTCAAGGCTGAATATCGTTCTGATTTCAGGCTAGCCATGTAATTTTGTAATAATAATTAGGTAATATTTAATGTGACTTTATATTCAAAATTTAAACAGTCCAAGCTTCTACCCACAAGCTTCAGCCACTGTTATCAGAACAAATTAAAAGTGTCTGCAAGGAATATGTTTACTAAAGCTTTTTTGTTGTTTAAAAATATGTAGTAGCTGGGTGTGTTGGCACGTTCTTGTATTCTCCACTACTCAGGAAGCTGAGACAGGAGGTGCACAAGTATAAACCCAGCCTAGGAAATTTAATGAGACCCTGTCACAAAATAAAAGCCTAGGGTGGTGGCACACATCTGTAATCCCAGCACTCTGGAGGCTGAGGCAGGAGTGTCTTTTTGAGTTTGATACCAGCCTGGGCTACAAAGTGAGCTCAAGGCCAGCCTGAACTGCATAGTGAGACCCTGTCTCAAAAAGACAAAATAACAACAACAAAAAAAGTAAGCCGGGCATGGTAGCACACACCTTGTAATCCCACACTCAGGAGGCTGAGGCAAAAGACGCTTGTGAGTTTGAGGCCATCCTGGGCTACCTAAGCCAGCTCAAGGCCAGCCTGAACTACACAGTGAGACCCTGTCTCAAAAAATAAATAAATAGTACAGAAAAGGGGCTAAGGATGCAGCTCAGAACTCTCTGGATTCAATTCCCAGGACCAAAAATAAAGTGATTTTTTATCTTTGAGACGAGTTAAAAACTACTCTGGCAAATGAAGACAGGTGGTAAGTGCTGACTGATTTTTTTTTTTTTTTCATTTTGAGACAGGGTCTCACTATGCAATTCAGGCTGGCCTTGAGCTCACTTTGTAGCCCAGGATGGCCCCAAACTTGCACAGATCCTCCTGCCTCAGCCTCCCGAGTACTGGGATTACAGGCATGCACCGCCATGCCCAGCTGCATTAATTAATTCTTAAGTATAATTTGTGTAATTTTTATTGGTTTTTTAATTGGGCTTTCCTTCTGCAGTCTAACTTATAAAGAGTAGAGGAGAAACATTAGCTCTTCTTCACCCCATTATACAAAGTAATAGTGTTTTATTTAAAAAATTGTAAATATACCACTTTTTTCTGAAAAATTGTTTTTGTGGCTTTTATGACCTTGCTTCAAATACATTTCATGAAACTGCGATTTTATACAATTAACACTTAGTCTTAAATATAGCAAAGCTATCCAAAATTTCCTTTAGACAGAAGGAATAAATTCGAGATATCTATTGTAATCATAACTATAGTTAAAAAACAATGTATTGTAGAACTGAAAATATCTAAGAGTAGATTCTAAGGGCTCCCCCACCAACCACCAAAAGGTACATGAGGTAGTAAGCGTTAACTAACTTTTCATTAATCCACTTAAAAATAATGACAAAGCCTTTTTTTTTTCTTTTCCTTTTGATTTGTGTTTAGTTAGTTTGGGGTTTTTTTTTTTTGAGACAAGGTCTTGCTATGCAGTCCAGACTGACCTCAAACTCGAGAGGTTCCTCCCGCCTCAGCTTCCTGAGTGCTGGGATGACAGGCATGCCCCACCATGCCCAGCCTCCATTACATTTTAAAATAACAAATGTAGATCAGACATGGTAGCGCATGTCTGTCATCCTAGCACTTGGGAGGCTGAGGCAGGAACATTGTTGCGAGTTTGAGGCCAGCCTGGGCTACAAAGCAAGACCCTATATCTCAATCCTCCAGTCAATAACATAAGTATTGTATATGTATGAACATATTCTATGTCTGAGCTACACCTCCAGTTCCAACTAATACATTTTTATGCAAAATCATATTTTCTCAAAAATTACTGGGAAGAGTGACTTTGTTTTGCAAAGTAGAAGATGACTGGGTTCTACTATCTGCTTCTGCAATCTGTATCACAGGTCGTAAAGCTGCTAAGAGTCTCTATGCATTGTGAGAGGACAAGTGGAAACAATAGCAAACCATGTCTAATATTAAGAAGAAAATGGGGCATCTCCAACAGGGAGTCCCAGGCAGCTCTGAAAACAGACACAGCCGCCCCAAGCCACCCATTCCTGCAAATACCAGTTCTAGAGGCCCACAAATGCATTTCTTTTCTCCTTAGGTCCATGGGATTTGGGATTCTGCTACTCGCCAGGAGCAACAGGAAACAAAACACTGTCCAGCTCCTCCGGGTTTGGGGGAAAGGCTGGTACCTGGCTCGGTCCCTGAATGCAGCATCTTCTTTCTATCTGCCCCTTCCCTCCTGCCTTCCGCTTCCACTAAGTAGCTCCTGATGGAGTCGCTGCTACTCCATCGGCCAAGCCCTTCCTTGGTGACCAACACGGAGGCCAGGCTCAGTGGTGCTTTCCGTCTCCGTAAGAAAAATCCCAAATAAGTCCCCAGAGCTCGGACGCTGAGGGCGTGGCCTGGCACAGAGAGCCGTATGGCACCTGTGGACCGCGCCCTGCACCAAGCAGCCGTGGAAATGTCCTCTGCCCAACGGTTGGGACTTTTCTAGAAACCGCTCTTGGTTAGCATCATTTAAGGAAAAATTAAGTCTTTCTTTTCAAAATGTATTTGTGGGTTTTAATTTTACATATTTGTTAATCTTTTTCTCTTTAATTCGGTAACATTTTTTTTTTCCTTTTCTGGGATGGTGGTGCCAGGGATGGAACTCAGGGCTTCTACACGCTAAGCACACCCTACACCCCCACCCTCTATTTTTGCTAACATTTTATATGTAGTTTTCAACTTACTGTTTTTTAACAAAGTACTTCTAAACTTAATGTTTAAAAGATTCACTAGCATATCTCTAAAAGTAAAGCCAGAGTGACATCTACTGGTTTCTCTGGCTCAATAAATATTCATTAAAATAGCCTCAGAGTTCGGTGTGCCTGCCAGTAATCCTAGCGCTTGGGAGGCTCAGACAGGAGAATCACTGCAAATCCAAGGCCAACCTGGCCTACAGAGCAAGGCCCTGTCTCAAAAAAAAGGAAAAACATGAAGTCAACATAGACAAGAAATGGTTAAATACCCCTGTGTAAGGTTATTTCATCTATCTTAGAAAGAATACCTCAGAACAATCCCAGGTTGACAAAAATCAACCCTATTTCAGAGCTTGTGCAATCTTCCAGGGACAGAAAGAGACATGTCTCCTGTGTCTGCTTAATACTAGGAACTTACCCAGCGGCCCTGCCTTGCCTCAGAATGCCAGGAGGGGAGCTAAACGCCTCCTCGGAAATAAGCCTACTTGGAAGAGGTGTAAAAGTGCAAAGATTCATTTTGACTGATCAGGACCTGCCTGCTGGAAAACCTCCCCCCTAAGCATAGAATGTGGTCACTGCTCCCACACAGCTGGAGCTCTGTGGGACCCAGGAAAGAGGGTGAGTGTGGGTGGGGTGTGCAAAGTACAGTGCCTGCCTCGCCAATGATCTTGGTTTTTTTTGTGACAGGGTCTTGCCATGCAGTTAGGCTGGCCTTGACCTCACTTTGTAGCCCAGGCTGGTCTTGAACTCGCAAGGATCCTCCTGCCTCAGCCTCCCAAGTGCTGGGATTACAAGTGTGCGCCACCGCGCCAGGCAAACGGGGAGTCTCTGAAGCAGGTGGTGAGACCAAACTCTCAGGCACAAGGCTGCGGGTGACAGCCCGCCTGCAGCTGCGCCTCAACTCCGGCTCCAGGGCGAGCAACCCGGAGCACTGAGGGGCGGCCATGCCGCGCGCGGGGCGGGCCTCGGTGGCAGGAGCAGGTCAGCACATGCGGGCGCGGAGCCGGGAAAGTTCTGCGGAGACTAGCTCAGAGCACCTGGGGTGGGGGTGGGGAGAGACGTTCGGTCTCCTAGGCGACAGCATCGGGGCGGAGTCGGGGAGCGCGAGGCCCCGCCCTTTGCAGCGGCCACGCCCCTTCATCGGGCCCCTCCTCCCCAGTCCCCCGCCGTCAACGGTCCCGGTTAGCGAGGTGCCCCCCCTCGAGGGACGTGGCGTGGGCGTGGCGTGGCGCGGCGCGGCGTGGCGGGCTCGGGGCGGAGCTGCGTGCGTCCCCGCCTGCGGCGCCCGCGGAGATGCGGCGCGTCTCGTAGGACTAGGTGCGGGACAGGGCGGGGCGGCGCAGCCGGGCGGGAAGACCTGGTGGGCGGACTCGGATCTGTGGCCTGTCCGCGGCCGTGCGCCCAGCGGCCCCTTTCTGCCGCTGCTGTGCCGGCCGGGGCTCCACGGCTGCTCAGTCCCTAGGGGCGACGGCGCCGCCAACGCCTGTTGTGCGGGACGTGGGGTGAAGAGCAGCCTTTACCCACAGTGGGACTTGTTTTCTTGTGCTGGGCTTAAGCGCGGGACCTTCGCGCTGAGCTCCATCCCCGGCCTCTCTGATTTTATTAGGACAGTATCTCTTCAAACTCCCAGGTGGGCTGGAACTTGGGACCTTCCTACCTCAGCCTCCCAGAGTGCTGGGAGTACAGGCGTGCCGAGGCTGTTTTCAACGCTGTACTGGAGCTGTCTCTAATAGACTTTACAGTTCCGCTTTCTCCTCTTACGAGTATTAATCAAAAACAGGAGTTCTTGGGCAGGAGGCGAAGCTCAGTGGTAAAGGACTTGCCAGTAAGTACCGAGTCCCCAGTACTGGGTGGGGGGAGGAGCCCGCTAAGTCTCCGTCTTTTTCCGGAACACTCTGCTCCAGGTAAGCGCTGGGCTGTAGGGAGGTACTTTGCAGTCAGGGGAAAGCAGAAGGGAAGCCAGGTGAGTTCCTTGGGATTGGGGCTGGCAGCCACTGCCTGGTGCTTCTCTGGCAGCAGATTTTGCGGGGAAAGGCCCATTGCCTCCACATCACCCAGGGACCAGCAGGATGGTACTACCTCTTATATGGGGTCGTCCGGGGAGAAGTCTAGTCTCTGCCGCATGTACTGTTTTTAATTTTAACACAATTGTTGGTTTGTGTTGTGGATAAAATGGTTCACCATAGAGCTTGTCATATGCCCAGAATCAGTTGGGGACCCGAGTTGGACATGGTGGTGCAAAGCGTTTGCTGCTGCGCTTTCACGGTGAGGACTCTGTTTAGTGTGTTGGGGGCACCTACGTCAAAACCACCGTTTACTAAAAAAAGGGGGCCCCCTGTGATCCACCTGTCTTCAAAATTGATGACTCCAAATTATATTGTCTAGTAGGACGAATATTGGCACCAAAAATACGGGTTCTAATTCCTGCAACTTGTAAATGCTGTATGAGGAAAGGACTGCATATCAGATTAAGCCAAGGGTCTTGAAATGGGGGACATTATAAATTAGCTGGGTGTGACTTCAATAAAATGGGTTCCTGGGAGAGTGGCAGAGGGAGGATTGTACAGACAGTCAATGTCTTTTCTCATTGCTGGGACAACATACCCGACCCCTCACAAGTTAAAGGAGGAAGGTTTATTTTACTTCACAGTTTGTAGAGGCTTCAGCACATAGTCAGCTGGCTCCAGGGCAGGGCAGCGGGGCAGAGGAGAAACAGTCCAGGGCAGGCAAGCAGGCGGGACATTTATCTCATCCGGGCTACAAGCTGGTTAGATGGTACCGCCCACACCCATGGTGGGCCTTCCTATTACCACACCTAGAATTACGCTGAGCCAGTCATTGGCCACCCCAAGTGTCACCCCCAAAAGCTCCAGCCGGCAGTGCTTGAGGCTCAAAGGGGAGGCATGCTGTGCCCTGGAGCCTGGAACAGGAGCAATGTGCCACGCATGAAAGCACACTGGTGGCCTCAGAGCTCAGAGAGGAACGATTTCCTCCTGGACCCTCAAGGGAGCAAAGCTCTGCCAATGTCTTGATTTTAGCTCTGTGTGACTGATGTTTGGACTTCTGACCTCCAGTACTATGAGACAACAAATTGCTATTGTTGCAAACAAACAAGTTTGAAGTAATTTGTTATGGCAACTACAGAAATCTAATATATAAGTCAGTGCTCATAAATCACTTAGAATGCTATATGAATGAATACTTAAAAACTCTACAGCCAGGCATTTTGTGGAGAACACTGAATATTTTCGTGATTCCCAAGGAAAGGATTATAGGGACCTTGAAGAGAAAAGAAACCAAGTAGTGCATAGAAAAGAGGTAGACAGGCATTTATGCCAATTTTTAGACTTCCTTCTGCTTTCCTGTTAATATATTGCTATTTCTATTCTGGCTAGCAGGAGTAAAAGTAAAGAATGATAGCACCTGGCAAGGTGGCACATGCCTGTAGTCTCAGCTACCCAGGAGGCTGAGGCAGGAGGATCACAACTTCAAGACTAGTTTGGGCAACATATTGAGACCCTGTCTCTAAAAAATAAAAAGCATTGGGGACGTAGCTCAGTAGCTGCCAAAAAAGGTGACTTAGCCTTGTCCTTTGCCAAGACCTTGGACAGCTGCCCACTGCATAACTAATGAAAGCTGGAGACAGCTAGGGATTGAGGTCTCGGCCTGGGGGAAAAAGGAATGGGACAGTCCTTCCCAGTGTGGAAGAGCAACCTCTAGTCATCTGCGATGACAAACAAAAAACAGTCTTCAGGTTTGAGTCGCTTCGGGGACCCCGGCAGGTCGGTTATGCTTCCCATGGTCACTCCCTTGACCTGCTTTCTCTCTCCGCTGCTTTCGGAGAGACACTTCCGGTGCTGTAAGGTCACCGCTCAGGTGCACCATCCAGGGATTGCTAGGAAGGCACAGAATTGTATAGGCAGCACGATTCTGCTTTAGAACATTTCCATCACCTTAGATTCCTCACAGCCATCCGCAGTCAGGTCAGTTAGACCTCTGGCCCCTTTAGAGTTTGGCTTGGCCTGGCTGGCCCAATGACCGTGGACAGCCCAATGCTCCTTCCCAGTGTTCCCTGCCCCACTGCTGAGATCTTAGGATCTTTCCCCAACAGAATCCCTCCAGTAATTTTCTCTTGCAACTCCAGTAAGTCTCAGAGTTCTTAGTGTGCTTTCTTTGAGACTGATTCTGCCTGCTGACAACCTCAGCTACATCTCCTAGGAGAGTTCAGGAAAGGTGCTGACGAGCCCTGGGCTGCCCTGGGCCTGTTGTGCATGCGGCGTGCAGGAGCAAACCTCTTGCCCTCCCTCGCTGTCCTGTTCCTCTTCGCACCCTGGGCCTTCGCATATAGTTTTCCTCTTAAACTGCACCAGACCTCTGCTAGGCTGACTTCTTTGTTCCGCTCAAATGTCTCAGCTACCCAAGAGGCCCCTCAGAAAGGCCCCTGACCCGCCCTCTCTGGAGTAGCCTTACCCCACCGTAGCCACTACCCTGGTTGTTGTCTCCCTGTTCCTAAACCATTCCCCAGAGACATTTTATTTTTTTCTTTAATGTCTCTCTTTCCCCATTAGAATATAAATTCACAAGGGAAAAAACTTGATCAGTGTTGATCTCAGTATTTATAGAAATGCCTTTCATGGTAGCAACATTGTGAGCCACCAAAATGCCAGCAACAGTAATTAATAGTAATTAATGCTTGTTCTGTGCCAGCCCCGTGCTAAGGTGGTTCGGTTTTTGAAACAGGGTCTCACTAAGTTCAGGCTGGCTTTGAACTGGCAGTGATCCTTCCGCCTCAGCCTCTCCGGTGCTGGAATTATAGGTGTGCGCCACGACAGCTGCCTCCCAGTCCTAATTTCTATGTGCATGAATTATTTAATTGATGCTCACCACATTTGCTCTGGAAAGGGTGAAGGGAGCATGTCTACCAAGTGTAGTCCACTCATTCAATTATGTTTTCAGAGACACTGACAGTTTTCTTATCAGTCTGTTGATTTGCAAGATTGGAGCAACGTACGTTGCAATCAGCAATATAGTATTAAACCTCTTGCCCCACATCCCTGTAAGTTGGAGGGGAGATGTGTCCACTAGGAGGGAAGTGAGGATCCAAAAGGAAGGATAAATAAATAGAGTCCTGGAAGAGCACAGTGCTCAGAGAACGAGGCTCGAGTCAGAGTCCAGGTGTGCTGGGAGCTGGGAAGTTGGCAAGGCCCGGTTAGATCCTAAGGGTTTTCAGTGCTAGTCTTAGTTCCAGACTGAGTCTTTGAGCAGGATTGGGCAAAATGGCCATACAAAAAGAGGAAACTTTTTTTTTTTTTTTTTTTTTTGAGACAGGGTTTTGCGATTAGCCCAGGCCGGCCTTGAACTCTTGGCAATCCTCTTGCCTCTGCCTACCAAGTGCTGGAATTACAGGCATGTACCACCACACTCAACTAAAGGGAACTCTTAATAATTTTAAGAAGCTGACTCTAGAGAGATCATTTTGAGGTATTTTGCAGAAAATTTGGCCTGAGTTGATGAGAACAGGAAAAACTGCAATGAAGTTGCTATTCAAGGTCCTTCTTTGGGGTTTGCAGCCGTGCCTGGGTCCTCTTCACTCAGTGAGGGGATACTGCAGCGGTAGACTCAGTAAGAGTGGTGTCTGAATAGCCGAAGACGGGAGGTCTAACGTGGGAGGTGGAGACGATGGTGGCATTCTCTGAGAACACCGGGGAAAGCAGGCTTGGCGGGGAGATGAGAGAGCAGGTCTGGAGTTTGAAGACTTCAGTGCAGCCACAACCATCTGTACTAAAGATTTTTAAGCTAAAAATTCAATAGAATTTGTCTAGAAACAAAAAACTACTCACAGTAGCCTTGCACTTGTTGCTCTTGACTGACATTAACAGTGGAAATGAATCACATTTGGGTCTTTGTGCTGCATGTCTTCCATAGGAAATCATGGACTGTCCAAGTCGGAGAAGATCTTAGAGACCTTCTGCCTAACATTCCGCCTGGGAAGGGACGTCAGTGACAGCGGCCACCCCAACACGTGCTCACTGCCACAGCCCGCCCTCCGCACTGGGCCGCCTGGCAGGTGTGTGCCAAGGGGCTCCTGTGCCTGAGCACAGGAGCCTGGAACTGAACCTGCCTCTTTCCTGTTCAGTAGTCCTAGTGCTGCATGCAGGGTGTATTTATTCAGTGTTCAGACTGTGACAACCCCTTACGTCACACCAAGACACTTCCACCTACACGTCCTGGGACGCCTGGCTAACATTAACAGATGTCTTCTGGCTCACCAGACAGAGATCTTCACCTAATGACTTGTCTGCCCAAGGCAGGACTGCTTGCCTGGTCAAAAGTAAGGGGAAAACAATTTAAATTGTCCTCAGGTGCTGGAGTGGTCTGTTTAAGTCAGTGTGGACATACGTGGAGAAGGATCAGGTCTGAGAACATCAGTGGGCTCATGTGCGCTTGTGGGTCACTTATTTTGATAACACCAGTAGATCTGTGCCAACAAAATTAGCATTGGACCAACAAAGAGTGTATAACTAAATATGTTTTGTTGTACAACTATAGGCTGTATAAGTGCTATGGACTATTAATTAGAATGTACATTCTTACAAAGTGAAAAGTAAATTTGTTTCTGCTGGTAAATATAAGTGTTTAAGATGTTGTCAAAACTGTAAGTGGTAAAAATGAACTTGTGAATTGAATTTTTTGAAAATTAGCCAAAGAAATATATATTAATAAGCAAATTTAAATTTTTCAGGTGCTAATAGAATAACTGAAAATAAGAATACCCAGAAACTAAGGTATCTTTCAGTTTACTTCTAATATTTAAAAATTATAAACATATACAGTTGATATACTAGTTTATTCTGTCTGTATTTAATTTTGGAAAACCTGAAGGCTTGCCTATGCTCTCCACCTTAACCAGCTAATTCCACATTATTTTTTGTAGTTCCTGTGTTTGATTGATGAAGTAAACCTGCTTTCTTTCCTGTTCATAAGCTTATGTGAAATTTATATCTGCTTTCTAAAAATAGAAAAATACAGCTGTTTGTTTCGGAGCAGTTAGTATGTACATTACTTAAATTGCAAGCCTAGTGTTGTTATTCCTGTTGTTACTCTCCTGCCACGTAGTACTGTGAACACTGTGCCGAGGCAGATACTGTGCAGGAGGGTCTGTGAGCTACCCCAGTCCACCCTTCCTCTCTTGAGCTGTGTGCTCCATCTCTATCTCATGGTCTCATAAAGGATGAGCATTACCTTAAAGCCTCAGAGCTAGTGGGTCGCAGACCTGGGGCGTGTGACCCTAAGTGGCATTGTCTAGAGAGAACGCGACTGAGGGACAGACACTGACGTGACGGGACGTTAATCAGCTGTTAACTGATTAACGTAAAGCGGGGGCAGTGAAGTGCTGTTCAACATTGAATGGCTCTGCGCACTGTGATTCGGAGACTGCACCGGCCCAGAGGTGCTGTATTTGAAAGTCCAAATGTGTTGCATGTAGACATCCTGGAATGCTTCTCCCAAAGAAACAGGTCTTCAGTCTGGTCTGAGAGGAGTGTGCACTAGTCCTACAAACCAGTGCCGGGTCTCCAGTCCTCGTCCTACAGGCCGGAGACACCAGCTGATGCATCTTGGAATCTACACAAACCAGCTGCACACGAGGAGCATAAACATGCTGTGCTCTAAACACATGAATGTCCAAAAACAGAAGGGGATCAAGAAGTGGATGGAAGGGAGGAGCCAGGAAGGGAACGTGGATTTAAAAAGAATTAAGATGTATTAGGTACATGTCCCAACTCTCCTCAAAGAATATACACATTATGTACTATAAACATGTACTGATATAAATCTATTTTATAAAAATAGATTTTTAAACATAAATTTAAATAAAAATATCTATTCTATAAAAATCTATCATGTACTGATATAAAAATAATCTATTCCCAGTCAAAAACCTGTTTGGATTCTACATTGCCCTGCTGTGGAGACAATTACTCATTCTGTCGTAGTCACAGGCAAGGCCCATCTCCAGCCGCAGCCCCACGGGAAGGAGTCCAGGTGAGGATGTGCACACCAGGGAAGCGCAGGTGGACCTCTGCCTTAGCTCTGGAACCCAGGCGGAAGGGGTGCTGCCCAGAGGATGCTTTAAGCACTTGGATCAGCTGCATAACAAAGAGTAAAGCCTACAGGCCATTTAACAGTCACGTCCTTGTGGTCTGTGATTTCCAAGGCTTTTTTACAACATCCAGGCAAATAGCAGAACATGTATGTAGCCGGTGCTCATTAGAAGTGTAGGGTTCCTTTCAGCGAGAGCCTGCTCACAATTTTAGATGAGGCAGAACTTTGTAACAGACCTTGGGCATATTAGAAAAGGCCAAGATCTCACCTCTGTATTTCAGTCAGATTAAAAACAAACACTTGTAAATTCATGTTATTGTCTTGGTTACTTTTTTCTTGTTGCTGAGACAAAATACCCAATGCCCAAAATGAAGGAAGGAAAGGTTTATTTAGCTTACAGTTTGTGGAGGTTTCAGTCCATACTTGGCTGGTTCTGAGGCAGAGTGGCACATGGCAGAGGGCAACAGTTCATGGCAGCAGAGCACAGCAAAACCAAAAAAGCAAAAAGAAGGAATGGCTGCAAGCAGCCTCTTCTCTTCCCTTACATTGTAAACAGCCTACCCCGACCCAGGGTGCGTGTAGCTCTCACACAGTCTCCATGCCCTCCTCTTCCACAGGCTCAGGATGTGTACAAAGTAAACACCCTGGCTTCCTGCTGAATCACATAGTTAACATTTTAAACTTCCCAAATTAACACAATAAACAACATCCCAGAAGGGTAAGGGCATGTCCTTTTTACCCCAAGATTTGCAACTGCTGAGTTACTTAGCCAAACCTCTCCGCTCTCCAAGTTGACACAATGTATCAACCATAACAGTTATGAACCTTAAATCAACTAGATGGCAGAGTTTTAACAGTGCAGGCAAAATCATTTAATCATTTAGAGGCAAAATCCTATTTATTGAAAGTAGGATAATATTTCCATACATATAGAGTGATAAAAGTGGAAGGTGCTAAATGACTTAACCAAATCAAGAATATGATCCATCTAAAATGGTGAAAATCTAAACTAAACAAAATTGCTGGGCTTTATCAGTCTTAGGCTCATAAGATACCTGCCAGCAATGGTGAATAGAGGTATTAAACAGCTTTACAAATAAAGCTGTTTTAAATGGCCATTTAAAAACTCTTGTTTGAGTAAATAAATGTGTTCTGTCTTCTTTAAACTACTCGATTTGTAACAGAATTTGCCTAAGAACAGTGCTTCCTGCAGGCCCATGCCAGTCAGTGGACCTGAGGTCCTTGCATTCACCAGCTTGTCTCGAAGGAGGCTATGGCTGCCACATCAGAATACCCTAAAGCCAAACTTTTCCCTTTCTCTCCTCTCTTGTCCTTTAATTCTGCTCATCTTGCTTTTTACGGCTTGATCCTGTCAAGGAGAGTTGATGAGTTTACTCTTTCCTCATACTGGGCTATGATTTTATCAGATCTGTTCATTCCTTCATGCTGTGGATCTGTCTGTGAGTTATGGTAACGGTATGCAGTAGTTTGGATTTTCTTGGTGTCACTCATCATTTTTAAGAATTGCCGCCATGCATGATGGCTCACACCTATAATCCCAGCACTTGGGAGGCTGAGGCAGGAGGATCTTTGTGATTTTGAGACCAGCCTGGGCTACCAAGTGAGCTCAAGGCGAGCCTGAACTACATAGTGAGACCCTGTCTCAAAAGACAAAAAAAAAAAAAGAATTGCCAAGTACATAATTTTCATCTGTAAGGATAACTGTACAACCAACATTCATGATTAAACTTATTTAAATGAGAAGGGTACTTTTTGGCTTCCTAAATGGCAATCTCTTTTATATAGAACATTTCAATTGCTTAGCAATCTTGACTAACATTCAATTTATTACAATTATTTATGGTCTGTTTCATTGCCGGCTACTTATTTTCTAAAAGTGATGGCACAAGTTACATTAAGGTAGTATTTATTTTCAGTGGTAGTTTTGACAGATGGCACCTCAGTAATCAAAGGGAAGAGACTGTTGAGTGAAGTGAAGACCCCCCACGCAGTGAAAGCTCAGCTCACAGGGGGTTTTTCCAGCACTGTACGCTTACAGACAGGAACGAATGTAGTTGACGCATGAATTAATGTGACCTTCCTCCTCCCGTTACCTTACTGGTTCTCTGTCCACCCACTTCTGTTTGGTTTTCCTATTTGTTTTTAAGGAGCCCGGTTTTGATTCATTAATTTTATGTATTTTTCTATTTTCTACCTCAATTTCTGCTTTTACATCTATTACTTTGTATATGTGTTTTCTTCTTTTTTGTGTTAGGCATTAATTCATTTTATTTTTACTCTTATTTATTTCCTTAGCAGTGCTAGAGATTGAACCCAGGGCCTTGCACATGCTAGGCCAGGGCTCTGTCACTGAGCTGCTGCCCACCTTCACCGCCCTTTTGAGTTTGGGACAGGTTTTCACTAAGTTAGCCAGGCTGGCCTTGAACCTGTGATCCTCCTGTCAGCCTCCTGAGTACCTGGGGTTACAGGTGTGCAGCAGCACACCTAACTTTCCAACAGCTTTTCAGTCTGTCTCACAGATTGGTTTTGTGGTCAGTATTTTTCGTGTATTTTCAGTATTTTTCTGTACTGTTTGCATTTCCCTTATCACATAGGAACTGCTTCATATAGGCCTCTTATTTCTAGACTGATTGTTGCCAGGTTTTTTTGGTGGTGGGCGTCAAACTCATGACTCACATTTGCCAGGTAGGTGCTGTGCCGCCAAGCTCACCCCTGGCCCTCTAGACTTACTGTGAGGGTTCAGTTTTTGTTTTGGGATTTATCACACTGTAACTAGAGATTATAGTTTATAACATTTTCACTTTATGGGATTTCCTGATCTTTTGTTTGCGGCCTAGATAGATTTTTACAAATGTCCCACGTGCACTTGGGAAGGAAGATGTTGTGTTACCAGAGCTTAGTGCTCAGCCAGTTCCAGCGGTCTGTGTTAGTGAGTCGTTCGCCTGAACCTCTTCATCCGCGCTTGTCTCTGGTCCACTTGGTCTGTCTCCTGCTGATCACTGTGTTTAGCTTTTCCCCCCCGGTGCTGGGGACTGAGTTCACACTGAGCTACATGCCCAGCCCCTTTTTAAAATTTTTTAAAATTCTAAGACCAGGTCTTGCCAAGTTGTGCAGGCTGGGTTCAGATATACAGTCCTCCTGTGTCAGACTCCCAGCTACACCCCCAGTCCTCAGAGAGTTGTTTTTTTATGAACCAATTTGAAAATCATTTTTTTCAGTAAGCAAGTTGAGTGTCCCCCTATATGTGACACAAATGTTTGTTGTAATTTCTGTCATATTGGGTTCATATTACTGTATTTATCTCGTATAATAACAGGATATATATAAATTTCAGATATTAAAGTTCTTGTTATTCTGTGAAGTTTGTTCTCATAATGCCTTGTTACTAAAGATTGAATAATTGGTCTTTCATAGACAAGAACAACAGGAACCACACAAGGAAGCACTTATAATTCAGGATCTCTAAGAAGAGGTAGAAGTAGTTAATATGGAAGCAAAACCATGTGAGTCGAATACTGAAGACCTTTTATCAAGTAGTGGCATCACAGCCAGTGGAGGTACATACCGTTATAAAACAGAACAGGAAAGAGCAGGATTAAACAATCTCTGTGACCCTCAGTCAGTCTCCTCCTCTTTAAGATGTTTTGTTCTTAGCTGCAGGGCACAGAACATAGTCACGAATGTCTGTTATTTGTTTATAATCCTGTTTGGGGGGAGGAAATTGGTTGGCCTTCTAAATAAGTGAAGCTGTGTTTTCAGTGCATGTGTCTGTCTTTGTGGGTGTGAAGCTGCCCCTGTGCTGGTTGCTCCCAGCCCAGCTCGTGCCCATGCTTCCCCAGGGCCGGCGCTCCCCACGGAGGGAGCTGGCGGCCTCCCTGCCTTTTGCCCGCTGAGGGAGGGCGCAGCAGGCCTCAGAGCAGGGAGGGGGTCCCCAAGAGCAGGCACCAAGCTGCCCTGTGCGCCACTGTCCAACTGTCCACCTGCCTCTTCCTCGGCCCCTCATGCCCCTGGAGCAGCCACAGCGTGTGCCCAGTCGCAGATGTGCTTGTACCTGTCGGCCTAACCTTTACTCCAGTGCTTCTATTTCGTAAATGTTTCCGCTACTCAGGACCATGTACCATCCCCAAGTGCCGTTGCCATGGCCACCCTTACCCACCCTACCCCACCACCGCTCCCCTCCCCTCCAAGGCGCTGCCACTCAGCTCCCGTGCCCTGCTCCGTGCCTCCTCGGTGGCCCAGCTCACAGCTTCACTCGCAGCTTCGCGCCCTCTTCAGGTCCTGTACCCTCTGCCCTCTCTGGCTGTGTCCCCCCACGCCTGCCTTCGTCACCCAGAACTGCAGGCACGGGAGCCAGCCTGCTGTCTGCCGGCCCCCCCCATCCCGCAGAGCCTGTCTCCCTGCCTACTGAAGGGGTGATTCTCAACCACTGCCTGTGTCAAAATAACTTTTGAGGCTTTTCATTTTTTGAAACGGGGTCTCACGGTGCGTTCCAGGCTGGTCTTAGCCTCACTGTGC